>VXBB01006114.1:223163-261961 GCA_013399915.1 Illadopsis cleaveri
CACATTTAAAAGTGAGCATCAAGTTCTGGTTGTTCTTGGCTTTGTTGTGGTGTTTTGTTGTTTCTTTACAGAGAAAGCGTGAGATTACCACAGAATCAGTCAGGTAGGAAGGGGTCACAGTGAATTTTCTGGCCCAAAGTCCTTGCTCAAGCTGAGTTGTCTTAGATTGAGTTGTACAGGATTGTGTCCAGATGATTCTAGACACATTCTGTCTCCATTGAGGGATAATCCAATCCCTTTATGAGGAACCTGTTCTAATGCCTGATCAGCTGTACAGTGAAGAATTTCTTCCTCATATTCAGGTGGGACGTTCTGTGCATCAGTTTCAGCCCATTCCTCTTGTGTTACTAAATGTGTCTGATTATTATGTTTTAATTACAGTCATATTTAAGCTGGTACAATCATCTTGCTTGCACTTTCTCTTTAAATGGATGAAGTACAAGTGCAAGTAGAAGGTTCAGGGCAAGTATTTGAAGAGACAAATACTGAAATTGCAATTAATTAAAGGCAGTGTAAAGACACTTTCCGAGGAGAACAAAAGGGTAAATTTATAGAAGAGTATCATGGGTTAACATGACTAACATAGACTAACAGTGCTTGGGATGACTCTGATACACCATTGCTATAGTCTCTTTACAGTAAACTCAAATTAGTGTAAATTAAATATAACATATATTAAATGTCTAACACCATAAGAACATTGGTGTCAGTACTTTAGTGTCACTGTACATTATAAGAATATTAAGAATAATGGGTACTACCTGACTTCCAGATCTAAAAAAAATAAAATATGCAGATTTCAACAATTCAATTGCTACTATTTATATTATGATGCTGTGCAAAAAACTTAAGTTTCATTAAGAATGTCAGCCGAAATCTTGGTTAAAACACTCTCTTGAAATTCATATTCAACTGCTCTTCAATGTTTCTTTGAAGTCATTGTCAACATGACACATTTTCCCCACTCTTGCTGTTAAATTGCAACTAATTTTCTTATTTATAAAGCTGTTAAAACTCAAGAGAAAGAAGTCAACTGTATGTCCAGAGCAGATCAACAGAATGAACAAAAATCAGGTATTGATCAGAAGTCTGGAACCAGCTCATCCAGCCAAAGGAGAGAAGGAATGAGGGGCTCTGTAAGGTAATACATTGTTTGTGGATGTGTTGGCATCATCAGGAGTTTTGCTATTCTCAGTTCTGGAGAACAGTTTTAAGGATGCATTTGAGAATCATGGATAAATCAGATATTAGTGATATTTCCAGCATCTGTCCAGATGTTTGGGTTTTATGGCCACAGTAGCAAACTACATTCTGACCACATGATGAAGTCATTTAATGGATCTGGAGAAAACTGTGCCAACTCCTGTGGAAGTCGAGCCAGTAGATTTAACCATTTCTCTGCATCAGTTCAGACAAAGTATTCTGTGAATTCCTTGTGGCATTCTCAGCCAAGCAACAGGTGTATATGAAAACTTTCTTGAGTGCTATTTTGGAGTCAGCATTTCAATAAAATATTGGGCTGATTACTATTGATTTTTCTAGTCTGAGAAAAATGTTGCATTTTGGCTCTGCCAGGAAAGGTCCTGTACCAAAGCAACAAGGAAGGGGGGAAAGAATTGGAGGGGAAGCTAACATTGGAACCAGAAGCTAACATAAAATCATGCTGCCCTTTTCCAAGAAGATGGACTCTCTTCCTGCCTGTTTTCTATGAACCTTCTGTTTTTTAGCAGAAGGGCCAGGTAACTTACTTCAGAGGTAGAAATGAAAAGTTGCACTAAAAAAACCCAGCACTTTTTTTTAATTAAATATAATTTTGAAAGCTTTAGCTATTCCTCTTGAATGAAAGAATTGTTAATTGTGTTGCAATGGAGTCTGTAAGGAAACCAAAGATCTCAGAATGTGCACTGAAATACATTTTTTATTTTGCTTCTGCTTCCTGTACTATTTCAGAATGACAAAGAAGATTCTGCTGGACATCTGTAAACAGCAGAAATTATACTGGACCCCGTACTTAAATGATACACTGTACTTGCATTATAAAGGTAAGATGTGACATGACTGCCCAGCTTGATCATTCTGAGTACCATTTTAGCAGAGAATGTACTTCATGGCTCACTGAAGTAAGGTATCTAGTCATTCTTCTAAATTAGAAACACAATTTTATGTAATACTGGATTTGGGAAGCAAAATGAGTCAATATGAAGGTAGAAAAGTAAACTGTACATCTAACCCACTTCATGGAGCCATCCAAAGGATCAGTAGGAATCAAGGGGCATATTTTTGGTTTCTTTTACTGAAACAGGGGCCTCTGAGAAGTGTCTTAAAATACTGGTCTGGGTTGCACTCAGAGGCAAATACATGCATTTTTCCTTAAATTGTTTGCATAAAGAGCTTTTTCCAGCTTCTGGAACTTTTTTACTGCCAAATAAAAATGGTCAAGGGGAAAATAAACAGTAAAGACTTGCTGCATATTTGCAAACACTACTGAAAGAAAAAAAAAATCTTTAGAATTAACATTACTCATCTGCTGATGATTTCTGAGCAGGTTTTTGCATGATGCAGTTACTTGGTCTGAGTTAGCCTAAGAATTCTTCCAAATAAATACGATATGCCACCTTCTGCATCTGGGCTTGGTTTTGCTGTGTATTATTTAACATCTAAAGGGCTGCTGAGATACAGACCAGAATAGGTACCAACCTGGTTTCGCCTTTATGAGCCAGACACAGTACCATGAACTCAGTGGAAATATTGCAGTAACTTCAGTACCAGTGTACCTCAGGCTGTTTCAGCAGCTCTGGTTTAATAGAATTTTCTTGTCCAAAGAGACATTTTTAGCCAGTGCCATTTCATTTTGAAACATCTTTTTTTCCCTGCAGGATTTGACCGACTGGAGAATCTTGAAGAATATACTGGACTGAAGTGCTTGTGGCTGCAATGCAATGGCTTAAGAAAAATTGAAAATTTGGAGGCTCAGACAGAGTTGCGTTCCCTCTACTTGCAACTCAATTTAATTGAGAAAATTGAAAACCTTGAACCCTTACAAAAGCTGGATTCCCTCAATATCAGTAACAACTACATTAGGACCATTGAGAATCTCTGTAAGAACTGTTGGTGCAACAGGTTTTAGCCTCTGGCAAGCCCCTATTTCCTAAGTTCTGACTAAGCTTTTGTTAATGGCACTAGTTTCAAGGGATTTTTTTATTTGTGTTAGAATTTTGCACAATATCCATACAAAGCCCACAGGGCTTCTGTGATGGAATAAAACCTATGCTGGGAAACAATATGTAGAAACTACTTTCACATCGATACCTAGGATAATTACATAATTTTTCCTCACGTAATACCATCTCAGCGCTTATCTGTGTTGCAGACAGGCTGACAATCCAGTTTGCACCATTTACTTTACAGTTAAGATGTCTTTGGCAGTTGCAGTCACAATTACCCAATCTTTTATATCTGCTAAAAGATTGGTTCTGTCTTCAGCAGAAAATAAAAAACTATTTCTGTACATTACTACTTGCATACATTGGAGAATTTTGAAACACAAGTTCTTGCTTTTGTGTAACTGATTTGTTTGAAATGTAAATTAAAAACAACCACCATCCTAAAACCAAGCACCTGTTTTTCCCTGGGGTGAAGAAATCAGCTTTGGAGGCCTGGCCAAAAAGTATATATAGCAGAATAACAAATTTAGAAAAATCTCCAAATTCAATATAAGCTATTAGTTTGACAATGCAGTTTTTTACTTGCTCAAAAAACCCTCTGTGAAGCGACAGCTCTTTCCTTTCCTTGTACTGTTCTTGTTTGGCAGCTTGTCTGAAAGTTCTGCAGACTCTGCAGATTGCTCACAACAAGTTACAAACAGTGGAAGACATCCAGCACTTGCAGGAATGCCCAAGTATCTGTGTTCTTGATCTTTCCCACAACAGTCTAAGTGATCCGAGTATTGTAGCTATTCTGGAGACCATGCCCAATCTGGTAAGCCAAAAATACCTGAGAGTTTTTGTTGTGTGTTGGTGAACCCCATCAACTGCCTTTGTTGGATAGTTCACAGTAGGTATCAGTCTAAAACATTATTAATCGGGATTTTGTTTCTGGTAGAGCACCTGTAACACCTTGGATGTTTTATTCATTTCTTGCTTTTGAAATGACAGGGGAAGTGCATATCCAGGCTGGGGTTTTTGCTACTCGAGTTTAAAAATTGCTCCCTTGTTTCTCTAGCATGTGCTGAATTTGATGGGAAACGAGGTGATAAAGAAAATTGCTAATTATAGAAAAACACTCACTGTTCGACTAAAACAGCTGACATATCTGGATGACAGACCAGTTTTCCCAAAGGATAGGTAAGAAACACAGCCATCTTTACACAGCAGTAAGAATCAAGTGCTAACAATCACTCATCCATTTTTTGTCAATACTGTCAGGGAAGGAAGATTGACCAGTATAATTTGTTGAAGGTGGAAGACTTTGAGGAGAAAAGTATTGTACTACAGAGTTCTACATCTAACATACCTAGAAAAAAGCAATGTATTGCTTCACAAAATAATTCTTGAACAGAATTGTCTCATGCCAGGTCTGTAGACCAGATGGAAATCCAGACTTCAACAGAAACAATGTTGGTGTCTGGAACAGCTGAGCCAAGATCAGACCAATCTCTGGTGCCAATCAGCATTTGGATATCTCTGTTTCTTTTGTGAGATAAATGTACATCTCTGTTGCATAAGGGATTGTCACTGCTATCTGCTTTTTTCTCTTGCAGCTATTTTGTGCTGTTACAAGCTACTTTAAATTTCTCTCATTGCAAAAGTGGGCTTTTATAGCTGTATTACAGTGAGCTTTTGTGTTTTCATTAGAGCCTGTGCAGAAGCCTGGGCTGTTGGAGGGCTTGAAGCTGAGAAAGCAGAAAGGGAAAAATGGGAAACCAGAGAGAGAAAAAAAATCCAAGATAGCATTGATGCGTTAGCAGCAATTAGGCAAAGAGCACAGGAACAGAGGAGACAAAAGGGCATGGAAGGAGTTGCAACAGATATCCAAGAAGGTTTGTGCTCACTGTTTTGGAAGATGTCTGTGACCACTTCAATTTGAATGTGTAGAGGAGTCTTTATCTGATACATCTTTGGATTGACTAACAAGTAAAAGCTTTTCTTCAAGCAAGTGGATTGCACAATGGAGAGGGCAACCAGCACTTGTTGCTGGTTCATCAAAATCCTCAAGGATGTATTTAAAGATGTAGCCACTTGTAAGCCTTTTCAAAGTATTCGAAATACCAGACATTTATTATTTAAGTGTTTTCTGATTTTTTTCCTGGGGAATTTCTGTTTGCTGGGGAGTTGAGATGGGAAAACAGCATTGCTGCAGTCTTGGGAGGACTACTTATCCATGAATAGCTGCCCAAAGTGGAGCTTTTGGTGCATATTCTAACCCATTGTAGTAGTGTTTGGATATTTAAAATGAGCAGTGGTAGATTAGCTCAGCAATTCTAATGAAATTATTTCTTCTGTAGGAGCACCTGCAAATTCAAAAGATGGTGATGGAAATTCTAATACATCAGAAACTTCAAACAGATCGGAAGAAGCTGAAGAAAAGACTGAGAAATTTAAAAATGAGGGTTTTGATGTTTGTGATGATGTGATAACATTTCTACCAAATAGAGTAGATAAGAGAGATTTCACATCTGGAAATACACCTGACGAAATTCAAGAGGATGCACAGGAACCAGACTCATACAAACATGCAAATTTCAACAAGGAGACAGATGGTAAGGTACACAGCCAAGAGCCAAACCAAAGTGAATGTGCAGAGATCATGAGCCAGCCTCTTAGTGGAGCACTGCCCCTGCTGTGGCTCAAGCCAACTAATTCATACATAAAAACATTCCATTAGGTTTCCACAGAGACTAGGTGAAATCAAGGAATACTGAGTAAAATACTCTTTAAATACAATGCATAGTAAATTTTTGAAGGCTTAACCAGCAACTTCTGCAACTTAAAAATGGAACTCCACTTCTCAAACATGCCAAGTTTAGTGAAAGGCCAGGAGAGTTTACAGACTTCCCTCGCTCCCACATAAACTGGGCAGTCTGTCTGCCAACAGAAGCTGATCATCACTCCAGAGATGGTTTTGTACCTTCACACATGGAGAAATGCTTTTATAGATCTGCAGAACACATTATTGCAAAATGCAAATATTAATTTATACAAGAGACGAGAGACCCAGAATATAATAGGAAAACAAAGTGTTGGATTCAGCTGTTAATTCTGCAGTGGTAGTCAGTCCCCAGCAGTCTGGTTCTGCAGGGCTTGCTGCTGCAATGTAGACATTTTTTATTCAGTTAGTTCTCTGCGACTGACTATTGATTATTCTGTAGATCTACCAGGACAGGAGGCAGCTACTGACAAGGCCTTGCTTCCTGAGAGGGAGGAATATGCCGAAATTGAACAGTTCAAACTGGAGACACTGGAGACACTTTCTCTTGATGTATGTATTGGATTCACACTTGGAGAAGTTCACATGTGTATTGTCTTCTCCAAGTTAATTCTTGTAACATTCTGGGTAATAAAACTAAATGGACAGGTTTTTAAGAAAGGTCTACTGTTAGGAAAAATTAAAAGAAAGAAAGAAAGAAAAAAACCCCAAAAAGTAAAGTTGCAGGGGTATTCTCTCCAGTGGAGCATTTATGAAGAATGCTTCCAAAGTTTATTTTATTTTATTATTAAATTTTTTATCCTATATGTCCTTTTGTCCTGTAAACCACCTGAAGTTGACCTTCTATCTTTGTGATTTCTCTGGAGAAGCTAATGAGGGCTCTCATTTAAAAGTTGAAATTACAGTGAAAAGAATCTAGTGGACACATTTGTCCTCTTAATCAAAACTCATATGAAATATGCTGTTGCAAATGTCAGCTACTGCAGAAAAACCATAGGGGAGAAATAGCACCCCCACCATTGTAAATGTTACCCAGCAGTATTAGACACTATAAATTAATTCTCAAAATAGATCTCTGATATCTGTTTCCAAGAAGAGCAGAATGTACCTTATTCAGATATATAATAAGTGATTGACATTTGTAGTATGGTATTCTATTATCTAAAATGTCTCTCTGATGAAACATTTAAACATGTTCACCACATTTAACCATGAGGAGGACATAGATACCACTGAAAAATACAACCTCACTTCAAAGGAGAATTGTTCAATATGTCCTAATTAGAACACTGCTGATAAATTGACAGTGTCAGACTAGGATATAATCAGCAGTAAAAACTTCTGAGCTGATGATTTCCCAGAGCACTTAATACACACTGTGATACTCTGTACTGCTATTGTTAACTACTAGCAGAAAAGCCTCATATCTTTGCCATGCTCTTAATTTCCCAGGCAAAAATTCCAGGTTGTTATTGAAGGGCTCAGCCCACTGCTTTGGTAGAGGGTTTGCTGCTGCCTCCTCCTGTTTAGCTGTTTTTAATCAGAGGTTTAAAAAAGGTAGTGGAGAGAATGGGCAGCAATTAAAGTATGCACAATATTGTTCTTAAAAATAGATCTTGAAGTGTCTGAAGTAAAGGTTTTAAATATGTAGTGACACTGTAGGTACTCACAATGTGAAGATCTTAATTCAATGTTTGTTTTTCCCTTGAGGCTCTGGGGCACCATAGGAAGATCCTGTGCACAAACTTCAAGGCAGTATAAAAGGAACTCTTAAGCACACATCTGTGGGGTTTTAGAGATGTAAACAGTGGGACTATTTCAATTCTCCAGAAGGAAACCAAACCCAAATCACACACTAATGCACATTTCGGTGTTCTATGCTACTTGTTCTCTAGGAAAAGCCTCTCCCAACAGCCTCCAGCACTTACCATATTGCAGATATTCCAAAGGATCTTAGTGCTGACATAGCAGGGAATGGCTGGGAAGATGTGGATGATGAGAGGCTCTGGAGCAGCACCATCGTCTTTATTCACATCCTGAGTCTCAGGAGGAATATAAAGGAGAGTGGAGGAGGATTTGCAATGGGTGGTTGTGACATCCCTATGTCAAGCAGAAACAAGCTGCTATTGCTGCACATGCCTTGGCAGTGTGGGAGCCACATTCCCATGTACCTAAACTGGGTTTATTAGTAGTTGTTCTGCAAATGCACCCTGATGACTGAAACAACACTAACAGCTATTTAATCTCCCTGTTGACATCAAACTCCACATTAGTCTTAGATATTAATTTGTACATTTTTAATGCAATTTTTACAAAACTCTGTGACTTCAGGACATGCTTCACTAGCTGCAACCATATCAGGAAGGAGAAATTTCCTTTCTTGATTTTAATTGTGTAATAATCTTCACCACACAAGACAGTACAGATGTTCTTGATGCTGCCACGCCAAGCAGTCTGCTACAAAGTCATTAAGTGCTAAAAATATCTAAAAACAAAAGGAGTTGCTTATCCCAGTATTGACCTACAGTAAAAAAAATGGCAAAAAGGTATTAGTTTCTGCCTGTGATTTTGCATTCCCACCTTCTGTGTTTCCTTTCATGTCCACAAATGGTAATTGTCTGAGATAGTATTTTCTAGTAGAAAGCTGAAATTACCAGACCTGTCTGAGGAAAAACAGTTTTCAGCAAGTTTGCAGTTCTGTGTCTTAATAATGAGGCATTCACAGTGGTTTTGTTAGGTGTATTAGGTTAACAGCTTACTTCATATGCAGTTTCAGGAAGACTGCAGGTCTGGATTTGGCACTTGCACATACAGATGGGTTGCAGTTGGGATTAAGCCTATTGAATTGACAGGAAACAGCTAAGAGAATAAACCATGTTTGCTTTTAAAATCCTGGTAGTGCCTTACTCTTTATCCTGTTTTCCTTCATAATCACACAGCATAGAAAACAGCATCCAGTCTGACATTAGGGCTATTGCTTTCCCATTTGCTGTTTCTGGAGACAGATGAATTTTCCCTTTGCCACATGTGCTTAAAAGTAAACTGTGCCCATGAGAGGATGGCAGTGGGGTCCTGCTGGCTGTGGCCTCACACCCTGATGGGCACTGCTTTGAAGAAGTTTTCCAGTGAGCCAGTGATGTCATTTTTCCCACTGATTATTGATCTGTGATTGTTTTCAGGAACTGCCTGATTTAGAAGATGTAGTTGTAAGTGAGTTTCCCACAGAAGAGGAAATCTTTGTTCAAAAGGTAACATTTTCATTAATTCCAGTAATGAAACTTCCCTAAACACATTTACAAAGGTTTTGCAAAATGAGGATCATCTAAGTTGTGAAATGCTGGTTTGGGAGATGCAATCACTTACTCATTTACAAACTAAAATGGATGGTTTCAGCAGTTCATATCAACATGTAAATCTTCCTTTGTTCAAAACTGACTTTTTTATATTCTTGTGTAACAAAAATAGAATAAAAACTTAGGATCAGTAATGCAACAGTTACAGAAGTTTAATTTCTTATACGGTACTGTTATACTGAAGATTAGTCTTTAAATATACTGTACCAGTATTAATATGGTGCAAATTGCCTGCTGCTGAATAAAATCTGACTTTTCAACTGAAATTACAGAGAAGTTGAAACTCCTCCTCTCTACTGCAGGCCAGTCCTTGTCCATCTTAAGAGTTTTGTTTTGCTCAAACTAAGCTTTTAGGCACAAGCCTATAAGAATAAATAGAAGAGAAAGAAAGAGAAGACAACAAAGTTTAAAAGCAGTTTTAATATTCATGCTGATCATAGAATCATACTGGCCTTGCTGGACACAGAGGCTGGTACAGTACAAGCTCTTACAAGTCTTTCCAGGATAATGCCAACTGTTCCTACAGTCAGCATAAGGCATGGGATTGACTTGCCCTTTTGATCACAGGCTCAGAACAGGGTTGCAAAATGTCTTATCCAGCAAAGCTTTCAATTAAAAGAAGGCAAGGAAAGAGGATTAGGGAAGGAGAATGTGTTAGCAGCTGTCCTGTTCCAAAGGTTGCTCAGTTCTCAGCTGGAGACAGATGAAGATGTTGGTCAGGTTCCTCTGTTTGGAGTAAAATATTAGCACACAGCCCACACACTGCTCTTTTTATGAACTGTTAATTAGTTTGTGGTCAGTTCATTGGAGATGCCTGAGAAATTGCTAACCTAAGATTCATTCACAAAGCAGCAGAGCTATGGGTGAAGCATATATTCCATATAATTTATGAGAACAGCACATTAAAGCTGACAACTGTTATATGGATCCAAGAGATATTTACCCATCCTTTGACTTTTATATCTAAGAATAATTTTTCAATTACATTTCTACCTTTACAGCAGGATTATCACCCAAAGATTGAAATAATTTCTGAAGTGACAAATGACAGCAGTTCTGCTTTAGAGGAAAACAATAAAAGCATGCTTGAGAATTCAGTAGAAGAAGTTACAACAGGAATTTTTTCAAATGTATGTCAGAACCATAAAGCACATGAAAAGGAGCACTTAAGACCCCTTCTCAAAAGCTTCTTTACAGAGCCTGGTAATTCAGACAGATACCTGGAGATGAAAGATAAAGAGGTAGCCCCTTTGAAACCCTTGATACAAGAGGTGATCACTGAGCCCAAGGATCATCTGCTGTTGTCACCCATCTGTCATCAACCAGCTGACTCAAGCTCATGGGAGGATGGTAAGATTACAGTGACATTATCAATCACAGAGAAAACAGGGGTGGCACAGACACGCTAAGGATCTGTTCTGCTCCTGTTGAAGGTTGTTAGTCACAATCACCTCTTCCTTTTATTTATGTGGGAATCCTAATAAATTAGGAATTCGAATATTTTCTTTTTCTACAGAGGATTTCTTACTGAGTTTCATTTAAATGCTTTTAAAAAATTAGGCTCTATATTTCTTTTTTCAGTATTGAAGACCACGAGTGAGTTTCATTTGCTTTTTGCCTTTGTGTTTCTAACAGGGAAATGCAGTGATGGAGAGGCACAGGGCCTGGCTGAGGGGGAAGGATGTTCTCATAAAGCACAAGGTGACAAGGATGGTGAGAGTGGATTGGATTAATCACTTTGAAGAAAACAGACCAAACCTGGAGCACAGTGTCTGACTGCATGGAAATATTCCCAAAATCTGGAGGCCAGCAATGGGACCATTTGTTAAAATTGAGGTAACATTGTGATATCAAAACTCACTGCCCTTGGCTCCAAGCTCCTCTGGGCAGCGGCCTGTGCACTACTGTTCACTACTGTTTTGAGGTTAAATTCCAGTCTTGTGTTATTTGTGTCTTTGCACCCTTCTAGAAATGCCTTAGTTACACATTTATATGTCAGTTTCATTGCAGATGTAGTTTCAAACATAATTCAGTGTGTCTGTCATTTGAGTAAATAAAAATTCTGTTTGTAATCACATATATTTTCCATTGGTGTTTTATATTTTAAGTCCATACCAGTGGACATCATAGCAGATGGACTCCAATGGCAAATGGAGATTGCTTCTTGAAGGGATATTTTACTGATCTAGTATTCCCTGACATCATGATTGTTTATGCCTAAAAAGATGCAGAAATAGCATCCATGCACAGAAAATTTGGTTTTACCTTTTAGGGCATCTGTAATGAAACATACACTTATATCTGCTGCTTTTATTGTTTTTCATTGAGATGTGTCTCAGGATCTGGATTTTGAGTATAGCCAAGTTTAGGTGAATGTCTTTTTTTCATATTTTATACACCTCTAATAATTTGTAAGAAATGAATTGAACAGTTCTTGTAGGTGTGCACATTTAAATAAAATATTATTTTGGCGTTGTTGAAAAGATGCATTTCCTATCACCTGGGCTTAGGTGCCATCTGGTGGCAAGAGAACCAGACCTCAGAGTAACACGAAATTATTGTGAAAGCCCTCAGAAAGGACAACACAATTGCTTTAAGTTTCATCTATTTTCTACCTTGCATGAGTTAAAACATGCTGGCAAAAGCCTTGGCCTCCAGAACAGGGTCGGGGCAAGGCAAGGGCCTGTGGAGGACAGGGTTACCTGAAAGCACCAGCACAGGAATCTGCTCTTCAGAAAGCAGCAAATGCTGCCACCAACCTGTATGAGTTCCATCCTAAAAAAGTAGCTGCTTCCTTTTCTGACAGAAAGCTGGATAAGGACTATTTTGAGGACTTCGGGTTTTGCATTTTCTGTGCTGTGTTTTGGTGCCTGTCCTGGTATCCACTTACTGCACTAAAAACAAGTAACCAGAAAGGATCACATTATGTTTGCAAACAAAAGGTTTAAAAAAATAATTCCAAGTGTGAAGTTTGAGCTCTGTTATCACTGAAAGAAAAATAGGACAAATAGGAAAAAAACCAGCAAAAATTTCAAGAACTGTAGATTTTTTTACTGTGATCCTGATTTTACCAGCTATATCCACTCTGAGTGGCATTTTAGTTTGAAGAATTCAGCAGCTTTCCAAGCTGTGTTTACTTTGCCACATTTTATATGGGAGGATTCCCCAGCCCCTGCGTGTTCACACAGTGACCACAACCCACCAGGGGGCCCTCACAAGGGAATCTCTGAATGCTTAGAAGTGATTTTCCCTTGGCACTGAGGACTTGGGAAGGAGAAAAGGAGTAAGGGATAGACGAAAGGAGTGAGAGAAATGCCAAAATAGGACTAAATGAGAAAAAGGAAACATGTTTAATTAGTGTCTTCTGTAAAACTTTACAAATGTACAGCATAGTGCAAAAACGCAGTCTCAGCACATCACCTTCAAGTAAAATTAACAATGTAAAAAGCCGAGGAACACAAGCTTCCTTCTTCACAGGAATGGCTCCTGAGTGCTCTTCCTGGGGGTTCCTCTCTCACCATCAAGCTCCAATCTCATGTTTATAGTAGGGCAAAAAGTCTAAAGAAAACCCCACGAACCCTCCTGAGAGGCTGCTCCCCACGAGCACAGGCTGGAGCTTGCCCTGCAGGGCACAGCCTGAGCCAGAGCCAGGGCCCAGCTGCACCTGCCTGTGCCCACGGGCAGCTCTCCCCAGGGCTTCATTTCCCAACCCCAACCAGACAATCCAGTCAGACACAAGCAGATGCCCAGCCTCAAGCATGTGACAGGCTCCATAAAAATACAGGAAAACTACTCAGGAGCTTGAAGTTAAGCATGTGCTTAAATACCTTGTTGCATCAATACATTCAGTGTTAACATGACAGCAGCCTAGAGTGTGGAAGTTCAGAGAAGGGTGTAAATCTTGAACATTCACTGTCGGTGTCAGGAGACACCAGGCAGTTTCCAATTACCTATGAAAAGAAGTAAACAGAGTGCAACTCAATGTCTTTCCACTGCTGGAAAGGGCAAAATAGGGTGGAAATGGGCTGAGCTAGGTGAAATTTCTAAGCACAAATCTGTCAAAAAGAAATACCTTGTCCAGGATACACTCAAGCACATCATCTAAATACCAGGCCAGTGGGGGCTGCTGGAATTTTCCCTTAGTCCTGAACACAAAAACAGTGGCCAGGATTAATTCAGGAGCTCTCACAACCTCGCTCCTGCACAGACCACACCAAGGCAGTGACAGGGCTCCCAGCACAGGAATCAGCTGGGCAAAAATGTGCTCAAAAGTGAATGTTTCTGAACTAACACATTTGTTCACACAGTGATAAATGGATGGAGGAAAGGGCTGTGACAGGAAGGTTCATTTTAAAAATGCTCATCTTATTGAGGAAATTTTTAGCCTGCACTCATCTGACTGATGAGCTACACTTTGGGGTGAATGCTGCTTGACCATAATGCTCAGAAATATAGTTCATAACCAAGAATTGTCGTGGCAATGAAGGCAGGCAGAGCATTTCTTCAAATGATATTGGCACAGCTTAAACCTCCCTGTCTTAAGCCCTTAGGAGGCCTGAGTTAATTGAATTTCCTGGGTCTGTCCTACTGCATTTGGGTAACCTTCCTAAGGAAAAGCAACTCAGGTAGAAGATACTGAGATAAATAATACGTTCTCATTAGAACTACAGCATAAAAAACAAAGCTGTGCTTTGTTGAGAAACTCAGTTGTCAGAAACCACATGGATGGGGAAGGTTCGTTCAGCCTTTGAGGCTGGTCTCAGATGCACAAAGGACAGAAGAGAAGTTTGTGAGACATGGTTGGACTAACCATTCTGCCTCTCTCCTACACTGAGCAGCTGAGAGTCCTTCTAAAAAGGGGATGCAATAAATTAAACTGTTTAATCAGATTTTATACATCAATAAACCAACAGGCACATCTTCAGGGGAAATAGAACAGGTCAAAGCCAAGGAAAAAAAAACATTGGACTGGACATGGAATACTTAGCCAGCACCAAAACCCAGAGTGCACTCCCTCAGCCCTCTCTGCACATGGAAAATTGTGTGTGCAGAAAAGTCTATCCCTTTTCTATTTTTTAAGTATGGAGTGCCCTGCCTTTATGTAAGAGAAAATGACTTTGGAGCAAAACAAATCCCAAACAACAAAAGCTCTCAACTCAGCATGGGATGTTTTGCAGCCTGTGATGGTCTGTAGCTCCCCTAAGAGCCAGAGGCACATTCCTGGTGGGGTCACTCAGAAAACAAGCTTCTACACACCCCAAGAGATCTTTTTCCTACTCACCCTAGGAGTGAGTGCACCCTAGGTGCATCCCATTAAACCCAGAAAATGGATAAAAAGTCTTTTTAGAGCATTGGACTGGCATGTAGAACTATTTTCCTATTAAAAAACCAGCATCAACAAGGGTCAGGCATCTTAGCTAATCTGTGCTGCCCCAATAAAATCCAACAGTTTGCCATTGCAGGCACTACTCAGGATCACTATTTTATGAAGTCTCAGATGGACTTTCAAGCTACTCTTCACTTAAATTTTATTAAAAGATTTGAAATTTCTAAAGCATTTTCAAGGAAAAAAAATCCTGGCAAGTTCCTCCTCCCCCTCAGAGCAAGCACCAGAAGTAGTATTTTGGTTTAAAAAGCACTGAAATCCAGGTGCAGGGAGGGTAATGCAACAGCTACTGACCATTTCCATCTACTCCAAAAACAAAAAAAAGGGCACAAAAAGAAACTCTCTTGCGGGTTTCGGAGTCAGTTTTGTTTCTTTACATTCAAACCTGTGGATGCTTGGATGGGTGGGAGGGAATTACTGTTTCTTGGAAGTTAAATCACTGGCTGCTGTCCATTGAAGAGCTGAGGTTTAGAGGGATATCCCCCTGGACACCCACAGAGGACACGTAGGAAGCCATGTTTTCAGAAGGAACATAAAGTGAGGAATTTTCAGGCAAGCTGATGAGGTCGTTCCCAAAGATGGACTGACGGTCAAGGAGGAACTGCTGGGCACTTTCAAGGATGACATCTTTCCCTAGGAATGCACAGTAGAAAATTCAGCTTCTGGAAGGCAGATTGCCTGGTTTTACATAAGGAGAACTGAAAAGTGACAAATCCCAACTGCAGCAGCAACTGAGGAGCCTCACGTCAGCAAAATCACTTGGAAACACCTGAGCAGAACTTGGACTCACTCAAAACCCCATTAAAATCAAGGGGAGTCTCTGCAGGTCACCAGGTGGGTTCTGCCAGAAAGCTGAAATGCCTCACAAGTGAAAAAGGCATGACTGAATGCTGGAGACACTGAGAAGAGGATGAGAGCAGCTGCTCTTCTCCTTCACTCAAGATGTGTCTTTCTCCCTCTGTAGAAGGACCAGAAAGGCTTTGCCAACAGGGGAAGCTCAGGGACTGTCTTCAGTGTACCTGGGCTTTTAATGCCTTTGAGGTGCTCATGAAAGAGGCTGAGGCTGGAAGTCCTTGAATGACACACAATGAATCACAAGTGGGGCAGGCTCAGGTGGCTACAGCACCAAACTGGGGCTCACAAGAGCTTCTCTTTCAGGTCTGTCCCAGCTGGACACACATGAACATACATCACAATTCCACAACCAGGGCAACACTCCTGGATTCATATCTAAGGTCAATGACACACTTTATCAGAGTCAGCAAGTGGATCAGCTGGACTGTTCCCCTGAGGTCTGCTAAAAGGTCTGGAGGAGACACACAACCTGTGCCTCTGGCTGCCAGCAGCTACTGGGGCACCTCCTCTGCAGCAGGAACCAGAGGAAACCCAGGACTGTACAGCTCTTACCACACCCACCCACTGAGATCCACACATTGCTCTAAGGTGGCAATGAACAGGCAGAGAAAACAGTGGGAGCACTGACAGTCATGATCTGAACCCAGTGCAAAACCAGTTCAATTCCATTTACACCTCAGTTTATCCCCCACCCTTTTCCCACAGCTCAGGATCTGGCTTAGCAGCTGCTGTGGAAACACTGCTGACTGACAACCATGACAGTAAAATGACAGACATGGTTTGCCCCCTCAAATGGCAAACTGTCAATGCTGGACATCAAATCTGGCTGCCTGAACAACATCCCACTGCCAAGTCCACAGAGCAGCTGGTGCTCCTACCTGGGCAGGTGTTGTTGAATGGTGGGTTGAACACTTTTGGGGGCAGCTCAGTTGCACTCTTCTCCAGATCCACCGTGAGTCGCTGCATCTTGATGCAAAAATATAAACTACAATGTACAATTATACAAAGACAGGGGAGCTTGTTAGAACTAGGCCATGTCTGAGCACCAGTGCTTCACCCACTGCACAACACCCTCCCAGTAACACAAGCCATCCTCCCTGCCCCGCCTCTCCTCCCAGCCTCACTGCACTCCACTGAAACAGCACGTGCTCAAGGGCAGAGCTGCCTGAAGGACAGGGCTGTGGGAGGTGCAATCCCCTATTCAGCACTGCCTAATATGGTGTGAAGCTCATGTCACATGAGGGGCCAGGCTGGTGTCACTGTGGCTGCCATACAAAGCAAACTCACAGTCCTCTGCAGCCAGTAACAACGAGGAAAGAGATTTCCTTTCCATTTTCCCATGACTGTCTTTAAAGTGAAACTAGTTTTTGCTTACACAGTGCTCTAAGCACAGAACTCCTGCACAAATTGCTTCCACGCTTCTCCATGTTCATGACTTTCTGTAGGACAAGCAAGAGCTCCAGGGAAATTTAGTAAGCTCAGGGACTGAACTACTGAACATTGCAGTCTCCTTTCCTGGGCTTTTCTCTCATGCAATTCTTTTTAAAAGGTTGCAGCCTTTGCTTCCAAGACTTGCTAATTAATATTAGCTATTTCTTAGACACTCTCCTACCTAACACTCAGGAAGTGGAATTACCTAGTAAATTCAAAATTATTAAAACCTAAAAAGGATGATACCATGAAGAAGGCTTAGAGACCTTTTGCATTTCATTAGAGTAGATAACACTCTACTTGTGCATCTGTAGAGATATCTGGCAGAACCATCCAAGCCTTCATCCAACTTGATTGTCAGCGAGGGCTCTGAAAATTCACTCTCCATCATGCAGGAAAAAGAATCCAGCCAAGCAATACACTTCCAGCCTTAATGCTCTGTGAGTCTATGGTTTCTTTCCCTGTTTATTAAACCTGCTCTTTCTGCACTGCAGAAATGTCTGTGGAAGTATCAATGCCAAACAAGTGCTGCCAAACAATTTCTACTTGTTTCTTCATGTACAGGCATGCAGGAACCTCTGTAGAAATTGCATGGTATTTTACTGCTCCTGAAACATACAGGGATGGCTGCACTTTGTGAAGGCATATTTTATAAAGAGCTTTGGCACAAAGACACTTTATAAATCTATGGTATTAGTAGGATGTGACATTCTCACTAAGAGAAAGTTTAGAGCAGCCAGGACACCAACAGTCAGTCAGAACTTGTCTCCAGACAAAGCCTGGCTGAGTGGGAAAAACAGGTCAAGAGTATAATACAGCACAACCATGCTGCCCCCAGGAGATGCCTACGTGCTGTGCTTTAGCCCACTCTCCCCCCTGGTTATGAAATACCTTCCTCAGTTCTGCACAAGCTCTGCTTCATAGTTCCATTATTATTTAGGCAAGGAGTTCTAGGGGAAGATGTCCCTGCAGTGGGGTTTGGAACAGGATGAACATTAAGGTTGCTCCCACCTCAGCCATTCTGGGGTTCTATGGTTGTTATTATCACATCTCAGAAATACACATCTCTTACCGGGGACAGACTGGCTTCCATTTCAGTCAAATTCCACTCACTCAGAGATAAATTGGGATTAAAGACCTGTTGGGACAAAAATACAGTTAGAGCTGTGAAAGGTGTAATGGTTTGAGGTTCTCCTGCCCTCCCCTGCCTGCTGGAGGGTGCAGCCCTGCAGACAAAGGCTCCTGTGCTGACTTGTGGCACAGCTGGGCTGGGCTGTGGGCACTTGTGCTGATCCACCAGCCCTGCTGCCTGCCAGGGGAGGGACAGCACAGACACCCCATGTCACTGTCCTGCCACAAACCAGGGCAGCTGCACACACAAATCAAAGCCCTTTCCTGCTGCTCTTGAGTCCTAGGACACAACCAGATTCATATGACTTTTAAAAGCATTCCAGAATTTAGTAGCAGAGGGCAGGTTACTGTTGCATCAGGGTTTTGCTGCCAATTTCTTGAGAAGTCTGAGCAATTTGGGAAAAGGAGCTGTTGATCTGGGGCCAATTTTATGATTCATTCTCACTCTTGTGGCATTAGTTGCACAGAGAGAGAAGTGTGTCAGTAACAGGAAAACACTTCCTAATGAGAAACAAGGAACAGAAACCAACAGTCAGTGACCCAGCAGGCCATTAGAAAAGCTCTCTGTAAAGCCAGAATCAAGCACAGACACTTGGGAACTGACTTGAAGAGAATAAGATTGATTTTTTTTTAAATGACTTTTCATTCTGTTTATCCATGCAATTTTATGTGCCTTTATCTGAAGCACCTCCTCAAGGGGGCATATATTTGACATACAGATTTTTTCTTACATACAGAGTTATTTGATTATTGGCAAAACCCTTTCATATACCAACTGCATGTACAACAGAGAAATAAACAAACCTCCCTATTTCTGCATGTCTGCTTAAGAAAAAGCCACCATCCATTTCTAAAGAGAGGTGATCTAAGAACTGAGACTGATAAATACCTCAGCAGAGAGAGGATTTTACATCAGCTACACTTCCCAGAATAGGAGGAAGAGGGGAAGGCAGGAAAAGCTAAACACAATCTAGAAATATCTAAGATGTAGCATATGCAGAAAATAAATTAACCCCTACAAAGCAATTACCAAACTAGCTGGAGAGTCATATTAAACATATTTTACATAAATGTGTCAGGTCTCATGTTGATTTCTTTACCAAATGCAGTGTTTTGTGCTCCTAGAAGTTCAAATATGAATATTAAAAAAAAAAAAAAAAAAGGGCACAATTTAAAGCTAAAATCCTATGAGCAGGCTAAAACAGAGCTGTGACTCCACAGGCTACATGTGGCAGATAAAATGCCACATGAGAACAAGCAGCATGACCTGATTCACAGCCCAAAGGAACCTCTGTGAACTTCACAGCTCTGTTTGATGCAGCCTTCCCAGCAACACTCACATCCAAGAGGCTTGCAGGCTCCAGGCTGTACTGCTGGCTCCTCAGCAGCAGCTGCAGCCCCTCCAGGCTCCAGTCAGTGCCCTCCAATGGGTCTGAAATATCTGTTCTGAGAAAACACAAGGGGAAATATTGCCACAAAGGAAACCTGCATAGATACCTACAGAAAGCAGGACTGAGCAGCCTTCCAAAAGGATGCTTATGCTTAAATCTCATTTTGAAAACCAAGAGCCCACTGTCAGCCTGGGTTTATGCCATAAAACTTGGTTTAATCCCAGAGTACAACTCAGCAGAGCACACAGGGGACTGGGCAGATGGTAAAACAAATGAGACAATCCCTCTCCTGGGTGACACGTGGTTTGGGGATGGATAGTCTGTGCCCATCTCCTCAACACTGGGAAAATTAAAGCTTTCTTTAGAAGAAATCCTTTTAGAGATGCACTTGGAACCAGAACAGGCTGCATTGCTGTTCTCCTTGGTCCAAGATGCCTGAATTACTGTTAACTAATGCTCTTTAAAGGAGCGACTTTTAGCTGCAGGCATTTACCCTGCAGGCTGCATTTACTGGAGACATTCAACTAAATGAACAACAGTGAGGCCCTGCTGTGATTAAACCCCCCAAAAGCTATAAAAAATTTCTCTTAAAATCAAATCTTTAAAAAAAGGGTTCTTTTCCTTCTATTAATATGTTTTTAAGCATCCAATGGGTTCAGAAGGAGGAATTAGATTCTCTGTAAGGACTTAAAGGAAAATGGAAGCTTTTCTGATAACCCTCTATTGAGTGTTTCCCCTCCCTCACAGTCTTCCTTACATTGCTGCAGTTGCTATCAAGAATGAACTGCAGTTAAGTTCCACATCACCCACCCAGCTGCACCATGCTTTCCTTCTGCTGGTGAGGCCTCCTGGACACTCTCCATGACACAGGTGCTGTTGGGATTTCAGTCTCAGAGCACAGCCCCAAGCAGTGGCTCACTGGGATCACCCTGGGGCTGAGCCTAATGTCACAGTGCCACCCCCCTGGGCAGGGGTGTAGCACAGTCCAGTGCAGGCCTGCAGACACAGGTGCTGCTCTGGGCTCCAGCGTTCACTTGGACCTTGGGCAAATCCCTCTCAATGCACAAAGCCTCTCCTGCTCCCACAGCTCTGAGGCACATCCTCTGACAGCTCTTCCTCTGCTGGCTCCTTCAAGCAAGTGATCCACATGCCCCCTCCCTCTGTGAACTGTCCCCTGGGATTCAGGGGTCCTCTAGCAGGTGCCACAGGTACAGAATGGAGCTCACCAGGCTGCACTTGAAATCACCCTCCCTCCCCACCCTGGGAATGGGAGGAGAGGGCCATGAGCAGGCAGGGCCACAGCTCTCCCTGCCTCTCCTCACCTGTCCAGCAGTGCCCTCCTGCCTCTCCTCTCGGGTGGCTGAGAGGTCCCTGCTGGGGCTGCACCACAGCTGCCTTTGCCCTCCAGGACAGATTGGACCATGGCCACCGGCAGCACCGGGGGCTCGGAGCAGCCCCGGCAGCCGGGCAGGGGCACCTCGGGCTCTGTGCTGGCTTTCACTCCAGGGCTCACTGGCTCCTCCTTGATCAGCATGAGGCACTTCTCCCTGCATCAGAGACACGACTGAGCACCGCACACAGCTGCTCTGCAAAGGCCTCGTGCTACTGCGAAGGGCAGGAGCACAAGGCATTGCTTCCACTTCTCATCAAACTGCCCCAGAAGGCCTTTCCATTTCCTCAGATGGGCCAGCAGCCTCTGTTTCTTTTCAGCAAGCACCAGAAACATGCTCAGCTGGAATATCTGAAGTCACTTCACCAGTCACAGCTATAATGAATCTGCCCCATTCAATTGTTTTGCAAACATGGGAAATAAATTTCTATGCACTGATCATTTCTTGGGTGAGTGTTAGGGACAGGTTAAAGGGACACTGGGCTAGAGAGATTCCCCTGAAAAAGAAAAGTCTCCATCCTAGAGATAGGAATGGATCCCATGCAGGAGTTAGGGAGTTAGGAGTTAGGATTGGATCAGCAAGCACTTTAGAGATCCCAGTGACATAGGTCAGGATCTTGTGGCCCTGCAGGACTTGAACAGAAGCTGTTGAGATCTGACAGTCATAGTCAGATGTTTTACTTGGTTGGAGGCAGATGTTTGGCTCTTCCAATGGGAGAGGCACTCCACATTATTTTCAGATGGACAAATGACCATGAAGTTTTGTTTAGAAGCATTTTTTTTTTTTTTGTAAAAACCTACTCTGTGTAACTTGTAGGAGACTCTGGAGCTCCCTGTGAACCTGCACAGCTGGAGCCAAAGTGACAAAGGCACGGAGATAACAGCGATGGTATTTGACACTACAGAGCTTTCCTCAACATTCCTTTCAGATCATCTTCTCATCTCCTGGGGCCTAAATTCCCACCAGAAGTACAGTTGATTTAGGAGGTACCACACCTGAACTGATTGGGGCCATGACTGACTCATACTATAAGTCATGCAGACACAGCACAGACCAGAAGCCACCAGATGGCACTCAGTAATTAGTAGAAATAAGCAGCTTAACTTGAAGGTTATATTAAAGATTTTCTGCTTTAGAAATGGCTTCCAGGTTTGGGGTTTTTTTTTAACTGAAGCTCTTTACATGCTTCTAGTTAATTTTATGGCTATGGTTTCAATTATGCAATAGATTTACAGGCAATTTCTAGAGTATAACTGCCTTGCCTCTAAGCCCGAGAAACTGTTTCCATGATTCATCTGTCTACTTACTTTCCACTGACATAGCTTTAGCTATTCTGCTACTAGCCCTAAATACACTGCATGTCTGTGGCAGGAAGAGATAAGCATTAAAATACCTCTGCATTCAGTTCTTAAGTTACTGGGGCCTTTTCACAGAAAAGTTGTCAAACATCGGAAGTTGTTGTGATGCAACCTTACTGTTCTCATTAGCTGTTAGATGTACAATTTGATTGTTTCTTCTTTGCCAAAGCCAAAAGGAAACCCTCTTTTCTCTCTCTCAACAAACCCAACCACTGTTAGTATCTCATTATTTGATTAAGTCTGAGACAGTCCCTGGCTTGAGGACAAAATATAAAGAAACATGGAATATTTCTCAAAGAGGGGAGTGGAAGTTCTCAGCATGAAACTCAGAATTTTGTTTTGAAAGCTATGCTGTTATTACTCCCCTCTAATTCTGAAAATCTGACCCACTTTGCAAACTGGAAAAAAGTATTCCATCCCATATCTCTATAGAGATTTGTGAATCAGAGAGAAACTTTGGTAGAATTATAGCCACAAAAAACTCTTGAGCAGAGTTGCATAAGCATGTTTATACCCAACTCTCACTATTATTAATCACAAACACGTTTACCTGTCATTTTCAGGAGAGGATTGCATATTCATAATGTTGGATGGTGATGCTTCAGTAACATCAGATATGATGGGTCCTCCAGCAATTGCAGGGCTGTTTAAGCAAGAGGCAGGCTCTGTTGATGGCTAAGAGGAAAGCAAAATTCATATAGATTTCTGACCCCAAAACAAGTCCAAGGCCCTATCTGAGATGGTTATGTTTTATTCATTGTGACTTCGAGTCCCCCCTGTATGGAAACCAAGAAAGCTTTTACCTACTATGCAACATTACAATTTCCTCTCACTTTTCCTCCACCCGCACAGAGGTACAGGTGTGAAATAACCCCTGTGAAATGTCAGCAACCAAGAGGTTTTACCATTGACGTTTTGCCTAGATTGCTCAGCTTCCTCTAGAGGGAAAGATCCAACACAGCCCAACAGGGCCAAATGAGCTTCTCATGCCAGCTCACATATTTTAACTGCGTGACAGAAATGTCTGGTGTCTGCTCTGATAATGGTGGGGATCCCTCAGAGGCTACAAAAATCCCGCTTTTAGAACTCACTTCTTCCCTCTCTTCCCTCGAAGTGAACCAGGCTGGGGTAACAACATGGAGAGGTCAGTGTGCAGGGTCTGCCTTTTCCCACCAAAGCCCATGGCCTCCCTCATGAAGGCATCCATGAAACTGGGGAGCTGAAGGAGTTTGAAATGTTTCCAGCTTAGCAAACCTCATTTCTCCTTCACTGCCAAACTCTTGACAAATTATCTACTCCATAATCTCTATTATTGCTTCAAACATTCCCCCCCTCCCAGGCAAAGCTCCCACAGAGTCAGAGGCTGGGCTGAACCCACCGACTGGATGAAATAGGGATCATGGAGGGGCTCTGCAGACAAGTGCCGGCTGAACTTGGACACTGGGGGAGCCGAGATCCCGTTGTCAAGCATCAGAGGTCTGTGAAGAGAAACAGTTTTGTCTTCCAGCATGTACTGACTGGCTCCTGGCTGCTCACACACAAAACATCCCTCAGCCAAGAGCTCTTCTCCCCTGTGTACTCTGGTTTTCCTCAGCTGTAAGAGTCTTTCTTGCCCGGTGTTATGGAAGGAAGGCCAAAAACAGTTTTGGAGGAGGCCACCATTAAAAAAGAGAATTAACCAAACAGAGAAGGGAAGGATGCAGACCTGCCCATCCTGCCCAAACCTACCCAGAGCCCCTAGGCAGCACCCTGCTCTGCACCAAGTAGCTCCAGGCTGCACACCATCCTTTTCTACCATCACTTAGAAGAGATATGTGAAAGCACAACCGTGAAAGATAAAACACTAAGGATGCAGATATACATACAAGAGCTGAGGTTTCTGGAAGACAGACCTTTGTGTTTCCAAGGAAGCAGGAACTCAAATTACCTTGCACAATACTGTTCAAATTGCAGCTGGATTGTATAAAGTGTGATTATTACTCTTCATAAGAGAGTCAATACAGTTGCTGTGCAGGTAGTTCTGTGCTCTTCTGCCCTTTTCAGCACAGTTTCTCAATAATTATTTGACTTTTTACAGAAAAGCAGTGGTATAAGACATTTCTTGGCCTGCAAAACTTTTACAGGGAGGACACAGCCCTGACCGTAAAAATTAGAGGTCAGATCTGGCATCTCATTTCTCTGCTTCCCCACTCTACTGGAGGAAAACTTCCCCAGTCATGAACCTCAGCAACTCAGCAGCTGCTGTTCTCCCCTTGAGCTCTTTTCTTTGCTATCTGCAGTGTTTTGCTCTTCCAAGAGGCTCAGCAGAGGGGGTAGGCAGAGGTGCACATACCCTGCTGGCTTGTACAGATTATGGGCTCCTGCATTCAATCCTGTGTTGCCTTTACAATCCTCACAAGACGAGTCAGTCAATAACAAGGACACTGACTTAATGAAAATTGAATCCTTTGAGCCACTCATGGGAAGTCTGGCTCCTTTCTCTGCAGCATGGAGAAGTTTCTAAGTTGTCAAAGGCCACAAGGTAATAAAGGTGGGAACTGGAGGCAGGTCCCTGTCCTCAGCAAATTCCACTCAATAGTCTCTTCCCCTTCTTTAAATCACAAGCACCACAGGGCAAGAAAGGCACTAAGCTTCCTAATTCAAGTCACTCTATTCATTTGCCTTGAAGAGCCTATCTAAAAATACCCCTCAGCTAAAATTTTCCCCACGTTCTTCTCTGTAAGGCCTGCAGGTTAACACCACCAAGCCAGTGTTGGATACACACCACATTCAGTGACTGTGGGTCAAACTGAAGGTGTCTGTGGGCTGGCTGGGTCCAGCCCTGCTCCTACTGATGACAAGTGGCAAAACTGGAACCTGTAGGACCAGCAGTGGGGTCCTGCCCTTTAGCCTCCCCCTAGTTAGCACTCCCATGTCCCACTGCACGCTGTGTTCCCCAGATAAAGGTCACGAGCTGACACGGTGCTTCTCTAAAGAGCAGTGAATGGGGCCTGTCAGCAGGTCTGACTCTGCACTTCAGCCCATTCATTCCCCATCACCATGGAGCCCTGGTCCGGTGACCGCCTGCCTGGGCGAGCTGAGCTTGTGCTTTTACTGAGGGGGCAGCATTATGCACCCGTGAGCGTGTGCACCACACACGGGTACTTACAGCTTCCTCTTTATCCCAGTGCTGCTGGGGCTTGATTGGAGCTGGCCAAACAGAAACTGAATCAGCTGTCAGGAGAGATCAAAATCCGGTGTTAATCAGCAGAGTGATTCAGCACTCCCTGCTCTCGCAGCCGTTCCTCCCTCCCAACAGCAGCACCCCAAAGCTGCGAGCAGCCAGAGAATATAGGAGCCAAACTGCATGAGACATTGGAGCCTGAAACAGAAATGAGCTGTCCAAGAACTCAAACAGCCTGCTTGGCTTTCAAGGGACACAGCCAGGTGCTTGCTTTGTGCAAAGGTTGCTGGATGCATGTGCTCAGCACTTTCTCTCTCCATTTTGTGCATGAAGAACTTCAGCTGGTCCTAACAGACCTGTGAAGTGCACATGCAAACATTCCTAGGCCTGGAGTTAGACCTGGATCCATTAAAGTTTTCAGAGACATTTAGAAGAGGTACTGTAAAGTCTGACAAAGACTTTGCAAGTGAATGAGGTAACTCCCTACGGACAGCCTGGATGGAGGTCTGAGCTCTTTCAGTTGAGTTTTTCAGCTCTGTAAATGTCAGTTTTGATATAACAGGACACTAAAAAGGAAGCAGAGTAGCTTTGGAGAGGAATCACTTAGCAACATATTCCCAGGTCAGCTTGAACTTAATGCTCTGCTTTGACCTCCAAACAAAGAGAGCATTATTATTATTATTATTATTATTATTATATATCACAGCTGGCTCTTACTCATTGCTCAATATAACAAAATAGAGTTGCATAAAAGCCTCTACAATGAAGCATGTGGCTGGTCCAGCCTCAGAGCTGGAGGAAGGCTTGATAGCCTCATGCATTTCTGTCCAGTCCTATGACTCCGTGATGCCACGTGAGGGTCAGAACATGGGGACTGGGATATGTGACGTGCTCAGTCATGTCAGCACCATCCAGGAATCACTGGAGAGGCCTTTTCTGTACTGGTCATGCTAGATTTTGAGATGGTTCTGCAGCCTAAAAGGGTCTACAGTAATTCCTCAACTATACCAATAACATCAGAAAATGCAATAGCTGCTGATACATTCCCCCAGAGGGGCAATGGGAGGCCAATTCTGCCACCTGCAGCTTCCCACTGGTGCTGGCAGGAGTGAGGCTCCTCTCGTGAACAAATGGAAGATTTGGGAAGCCCAAAGGCATTGGTACAAACAGAATACAGCCAACACAGGGCAATTAGTGAGAGTTGTGCTCTCTTGCTCAGGATTTCAACAGAAAAGTGGTTTCTAACATCACAGAAAGGACTGACAGGGAAATTAAAATCCTTTGCTTAAGGGCACAGTCTGCTTTGTTAATGACCTGTTTCCATAGGACGCAGAAAAGCATCACACAACTTAAAAGAAAGGGAAAATAATTACACTGCAATATCACAGATTATGGGACAAGAAAAAAAATCAGAGGAGGACACAGACCAGGCAGCACAAGTGAGTTTGGAGTTTATATGAACACTACCTTGTTGATGACTTTCTGTTGCTGTGAGTGGTTCTGCCGGAGAGAAACAACTTCCCGCCAAAGAACTTCATTTTGCCTGAAAGTGAAACAGAAATTTTCCATGAGAACAGAAACATCACCAACCCATGGTGCTGCCATGATGCACATTACATTCAACTGTGCAAAGTCTGTCTCACTTCCGGGCTCTTGCAGTGTTTGGCTCTTTTCAGGTGTCCTGAACAAGGTCACACAATTGCCTTCCTGTTTCTCTCTTGACCTCAAAAGAACTATAGACCAAAGTATGAAGGAAAAACAAATAAAGAGAAGCCAGCATTTATAGGGGAAGGTAACAAGAGGACACATTTTTTTGTGGAACATTTGGGCCAAACTCAGAATTTCAGCAAGGCCTGATTTGTGACTGAGTTATTTGGATCACCCAGATTGTCCTTCCACAGGAGCCACGAAAGCCCAACCTCTCTACAACTGCACCGGTGCTCCCAAAGACAAGACCCTATGAACAGAGACCCTGTGTATTCTACCTGCTAAAAAATCATATAAATGGTGGTTCAATGCATGTTTGATAGTGACTGGAGCAGATAAAAAGATGCTCCTGCATCTCAGAGCCTTGAACTAGGAGGACTGTAATGATTTTATTAGTGGGAGCCACTGATTTAACCCAGGAGATACCAGAGACCTGTGTCCAGCTTGCATAAAGAAAATTTATTTTGTCTGTAAATGAAGCAGCACAGAGGAGAGCTTACAGGCTTCCTCTAACAGTCAGCCCCACTAGGTGGGATGGAGAGATGCAGAGTTTATTTACTGTGCTGCCTTCAAGTTTGGATGCTAGCCAAGTCCATGCTGCAAAGGGTTTTGCCAGCCAATTCATCTCTAGAGTATATGGATATACCTAAACTGTCAGGCCAGCAAAACCTATCATACAGGTGAAACTGATAAATCCTTTTGCTTTTTAGTTTTTCTGGTGTGGATGGATCCTAGAACTGGGAAGGTAAAGTCCAGAGATCTGAAGAGCACAGTAGAACAGCTTGTACAGCAAGAATCTCTGCAGTGAACTTTCTGTACTGGTACTGACAGAATTTTCAGCAAAGCAACATTCCTTGGTCTGACAGCTTGTGCTGGAGTTATGTCCTAATTGTTCTTCTCTACTGTAAATTTCTTAACATGGATTCAGCTCGGGATTTCTCCTCTGTCTTAGTTTATAAAAATCAGATTCTTTTCATCAGCTGAGTGCAGTTTTGCCAGATGGAGGAAGGGAACAAGCAAATAAAAAAGGAGAATAAATTAGAATCAAGGCCAAATAATTAATACTGGAATTCCTTAAAATTTAAATCAAATGCAAGCCCAGAAACTCATTGCTGCTGTATCTGGACTTCACAGTGCAAACTCATGCATGTACTAAGAGTGGGAGTCATTAAAAATTGATGTAGGACAAAAATATGTATCCATTGCACGTAAGGTGCTGGGCTGGAGTGAAGTTTCCCAGTATGCAGTGTTCTCTCAAGGCCCAGAATGACAGTGTCATCTGGTGTTGTATGAATATCAGCTCTCATTATAAAATAAAGGGTTTGAGTCTATTTGATTATTCAAGTGCTTTTTAAACAAAGCTCTCTGTAAAGATTAAAAGTCTGGAGGCAAATAAAAACCTCTCCAAGTATATGATTTATAAAATCATATCCACTTCCTAATGTTTCAGTGACCATGTTTGAGTCAGTAAATCCCAGAGTCTCAAACAGCTGGAGGTCAGGCAGCCACATGCAGGAAGCATTGCATCAGCTTGGTTTGCTCTTACCCAACAATTCTGGCCATGTCAGAAGACACAGTCTCAGGGAGATGAGTCCATGGACTAAATGATACAGAAGTTCTTATGTTATATTTTATAACATACTATACTTTTTAGGCCAGTCATAAATTTTGGAGGTGATGGATGGCAAAAAGGTAATTTCTTAATAGCTGGAGTGGACTCCCCCACATTTCTGCCAAGGACTCTTGTATGTGTGAGAGAGTTACATCTTTATCACCATTTCCATCTGGAGGAAATAGTTATCTAAGTCCCCAGGTTATGCACATATTTCCTGTCTGACCTTCTCTGTGCTTTCCTCATCTGTGAAGGGAAACCAAACAAGACAGAGAGGCTGAGCATTAATTCATATTTTGTAGATCAGGTGTGCATAGAAATCCTACATGCTGTTGTCTCCATAGATCTCTGGTCAGTCCCTGGCTCCAGTGCTCCCTGGGGAGGGAAGTGTGCAAGGCTCCTCCTTTCACCCATTCCCCACATGCACCACTCCAGAGAAGCAAATGCCCACAAGAAGCAGCCTGAGTAGGATTCAACTCACTGCTTCATGTCCTGCACTTGACACTCCATGTTCTCCTGCTGACTTCTCAGTATCTGTACCTCGTATAGCAACCTGCTGAGGTCCTCCTGGCGCATCTTGGTCTCCTCACTTTTCACTACTGACACCTGAGGAGAAAAAAATCAAAGGGAGATTTTACCTGTGCAGGAAGGGCCACAGACAGAGAGAGTCATTGTGGTGGCTCAGGTGCAGGACTGTCACCAGCTGAAATACCAGGACAGGCCACATGCCAAAGAGTCTGAACTACCCCAGGGGTACTATTGCCAAAGCCAAACAGAGCGAAGTGCAGGACAAATCTATTCATACAGAGGGTCTCTGCTGGCAGAATTACATTCCCTGTCAGAGTGGGGACCTATTTCAAATCAGCTTGGGGGGAAAACAAAACTATTTTGAGTATCAGGGAGGAATTGATCTAGATTGATTTAATCTTTCTACTTTAACTACAGAGATACTAAATCAAACCTCAGGTTTTACAGGGCTGAGTCTGACATAAGGCTTCAAATTGACATACTGCATTTGGACTTCCAAAAGACTTTTGCTCAAGTCCCTTTTCAGAAGTTGCTATGCTAATTCTGTTAGAGAACAACATTTTGAGGGTATTAATAACAGGTTAAAAGACAGAAAACAGAGACAGGAGTAGGTTGTCTCTTGTATAAGAGATGGCTGTTGAGGACCCTGCAGGACTTATGCCATATTTCTCCAGGAAAGCAGTAACAATTCAAAGGCAGAGGGGTGGGAAGCAAGCCTAGCCCTGCAGCACTACACAAACATCTTGTGATACAGAGCAACAGAGCAGAAAAACACAGACAAAACTCTGATGCAAGCCAAGTCCTGCAAACCAAGAACCCCAAACCCAGGTGCACATGTGTGTGGGGAGGACAGGAACAAGATCAGGGTGATGCTGGAGTTATGCTGAGCAGGATCTGGAAGCTGCCTGTTCCCCCCTCCCACACAATGCCCCTCACCTTCCTCTTGATGTGCTCCAGGAGGTGCTCATGGCCCTGCAGGAAGCAGAGGTGCTGGAACTCTGTGTCATCCCTCTCAGGCTTGACAAGCCCCCCCTGCTCGATGTTCACCACCTTCCTGAAGCCGTCTGCACAGAGAGGACACTGCTGATGGGCCAACAGGACCCAGCACTCCCTCCACCTCCCACCCTCATCACTCTTGAGGACATTTCTGACCACCCTCCACACTTTTTGAGCTGCCAGTGCTCACACCTGGACATGCTTTTGGGCCATATCCACCAGAAACTCAGGGCAAGGGAGAGCCCTGTGCATCCCACTGGCCACCCCTGCTGCAGCCTATGCCATGAAAGCCTTTCTGCCACGGGCACATTGGTCTGCCAGAAGCTGAAATCTCAGCTCTAAGGCAATTCCTGTCACAATTTGCAAGCCACAGGGATTCAGGGGAAGGTTTTTCAAAGGCACAGACCATCAACAGGTGCCACTTTTGGAAAAAGGGGTCACGTGCACATTTGGAAATCTGCTTTGAGTACTTCTCTGAAGTCCTCAAAAGGTTTCTAAGCTGTATCTAAGGACTGGCCTAAAATTTACAAAAATGCTACTATAGAGTGAAATAGCAAAGCTAAAACTAAGGAACTTAATTACTCATTGAAAAAATTCCAAGAACTATCAGAACAGTCATGTTGAAGTGGCTGAAAATTACACCTAAACCTCCTTTAAGGGGTAAAAATGTCTGATCAGCAAGGCAAGATTTGCAGGGAGAAGAACTGTCTGTTACTATTTCAATGATATGGCTGGTGAAAGGGATAAGGCACATGACCCACAAGAGCAGCACATTCTGGGGGAGGTGTCACAGTTGCCAGCTGGATAAAGCCCCATACAGAATAAAATGGAAAATGAATAATAATAGGTCATCAAATCAGTGCAAGAGAAGCAGAACACCTGGTAGGTGAAAGTTCTTAGCTCACATCCTGAAATGTATTCTAACAGAAATTCCGTGCTGGAATTTAAGGTAAACACAAGGAGATCGCTACTCTGGGATCTGAGAGGCAGATCCTCTTTGGAAAAATCAATACTGTCACATACAAGTCATATACATGATACCCCAGACTTATCTCTGAACAATTCTCTCCCATGCCTCCTGTCCCACTGGCACCCCCCATATCTGTGGGGCCCACATGCCCTGGGCCCTGGGAGCTGCACTTACACATGTTCAGCTGCCGGACGAAGCTGGCCATGTTGTTGTGCTTGAAATACTTGGGCAGCACCTCTTTGGCAAAGCGGCCTTGGTCGAACACATGGAAGCTGGTGCCATTCTGCAAAGGGGATAAGGACAAAGGTGAAGTCAGGGCAGTGTCCCTGACCACTGGAGGGGCCCAGGAGGAGTCCTACAGCAGGGGAAGTCCTGTTCTCTGAATTGTCACCTTGAAACTAAGAAGAGTGACAACAGCCCTCAGTGACAGATGTTCTCCTTTCAGTTTGGTACAATCAGGCTTCTGTGGCTGCAGGTTTGATCCTTATCTACTTTCTCTCACTGCTTAGTTGAGAGTCTTGGACGTGGGAAAGAAACCACTGACTTTTGTGCCCAAATAGTTGGTAGGTAGTCTGTGATCATCCCCTCGTGCATGGACTTCACAGAAAGACTCGAGTTTTGAGAAGGCCCTGAAAGTGGGAATTGCCATTATAACCCCTGCCATTATAACCTACTTGTTCATATCTAACCCCAATCCATCTGCTCCAGAGCACAGCAGTCCTGGAGCACTGCCTGGAGACATGGCACAAGAAACACAGCAAGGCAAGAAGCAAATCATCTCTGGAGACACTACACTTGCCCAGAAGCTCTACACACCTTTTATTGATTATTTTTAATAGTAAACAGCCACAAGGGCAACCCACAAAATGTTGACAGTCACGCTTTGCAGTCCAAGCTAGGAACACACATGTTAATCAGATAAATCTTCCATTTGTGGGGTTGCATCGCAAAGATCCATGACTGCCAAAAAAGGCAAACTGCCTGGGATTGCTGGCAGAGAATATGCACTGCAGGCCATGTGCTTTCCCTGCCTGGCCTTCTACCTGCTGACAGCTACATCAGTGCAGTGACATCAGCAGATATTAGGGACTTGCCTCGGCTGCAGCTGAGTTTCAAGGGACAGGAGCTAAAGACACCAGAGCCTGCACCGTGTTGGCAGGGAGGGGTCTGAGACCAGCACACCACAGTCACCCTCCTGCTGTGTTCAGTGCTATTACCAGCAGTCAGAGGTGTGTCACCCTGGGTGGGTATTCCACAGGGGCTGGTTTGTGACACAGGACACTGTTTTGTAAGAGCCCTCAGGCTCTGAGTGCAGTAGGAGGGTACCAGTGGTGTGAGTCCCACCTTGCACCCATCAGGGGGTCTGCAGCTGCAAGGCTGCACTCAGGGAAGTCTGGAAGTCTCTGAAACAGAGAGTGCAATCAGGGCTATGAGATAGCTCAGTGACTAAAGAGGGGCTGGTGTGTGCCTGCAGCCTGCCCATGACCACCAGAAACCAGCCAGCTGGCAAACCCTGCTGCCCTACACTACATTTCCATCACCAAATGGTGCCAGTTGCCTCTGTGCTCAGGCTCATTTGGCAGCTCTGACAATTAACACCCACAAACACGGGACTTTGGGTCAGCTGCACTTCTTGCTCCTTGCTTACTACTGCAAACACTGAATGTGACAGTGCCTCAGCAGTGCTCTTTGACCATTTTTGGGGTCTTTCCTATCATCCCTTACCCCATGCAGCACAAGCAAAGGCTGATCAAGCACTTAAGAGATTCACTGACAACCTGCATGCTGGAATTTTCCTCACAGACAGTTTGCAGACAGGACAGCAGGGACCAGGTTTCCCAACACTGCAGATACTGTCCTGGGGACATCTTGCCCTAATTCTGCTTCCCTTGTGCTTCTGTCCCCTTACTCTGGGATACAGTTGTGTGTCCCAGGCTGGACCCACTGATGGAAAATGAGAAGCACAAGAGTTTTGTATACCTCAACAGCTCCTTATGGCCTCTCATGAGAGGCCATTCCTTTGAATTCAGGGCCACAATGTTCTCAGAAGCTCAGACACTCAGAAAGGTTCCTATAGACACAAGAAACTTTGAGGTTACTGTGTGTTCACTGATGAACTATGCAAGTGTCAATTTGTTCCCACTCTGCAGCTGTGCCTTGGCTGTTTCATACCACGGGAGCATAAGCTGGAAGAACCTCTGGAAGTCTTCTCTGCCCAAAGCAAAACTGACTCTGCAGCAACACAATCGTGGCAGATGCTTATCTTAAGTGCTTTTGACAGAACCACCAGGACAGACATGTGCTCTGACAAGACAAGTGCTAGTCCAGGAATTTTACAGTTCTCCCTTACTGCATCTTCCATTTAAAAATTAATTGAATTATTTCTTGCCCAATCTACCACGGACACAGAGAGCAGACTTTTCCTTTCCACTTTACAACAGATTTTAGTGCACATATAAACCATTACTGCATTTCCTCTCCATCTCTTCTTCATGCTAAGAAACAGTTCACAGGTCCTTATGGGTCCTATTTTTCAGAAGTACTGATTAGACCCAGAAATCTTAGGTATGCACACAATCTCTCAGCTCCAACAACACCAATGTAAAGAAGCTGAAGAATATGAGAAACATGGATACCTGCAACAACAGGAAAACTGGACACCTAAAAGCCTTACCAAAACCTCCAAGAATGTAATTGCAGCCTATGTTTGTTTGCAAAAAAACAGAGCATGGGGGTGGTCAGTCAAAAATAACAGTGCTCTAAGTGTAACAGAGAGGAGACTATTTACACGTTAGAAAATAATTTCTAGCTTTAAAATCCTTATTTGAAACACACAGTACCAAAACTTGGTGGTTCTCAGAGGTATGGCCATGTAATACCAGCATCAAACAACCATGGTCACAGATATCAAAGCAGCTCAAATCTTGTCTCAGATTTTGAACGAAAACTCTACTGGACACAAAGTATATATAAGAAAGGCTGCTTTAGACTTTTTTTACCACCCTCCTCTAAATTTGCTTGTGTTAGAGATTCTTGATTTTGGAGAACAAGTTTATGCACACAGCTTATCTAATAACTCCCTGCTGAACACAAATCATGTTATTTGCAGCAAGTCTTAGGTCAAATGCACAATGTGGTATCAAAGCGTTGTATAAAGGGGACAAATAATTTTATTCCTGTAATTACACTAAGTATATTAATGCCTCCATGACAAATAAGAAGCCAAAGCAAAGCAATCTATCCCTGTGAAACTGTACTGACAATATATACCCACATCACCATGATCATCATACAGACTCACTGAAAAATCAAGACAAGCTCTTCCAAAATGACTTAGGATGCCAGTCTGAGATCTGTTTAGATTATAGGTTTGAGTCTGAGTTCTGAGTACTGTTTATCTGCTGCCTTTTACCTAGACATTTGTGAGAGGCTGCTAAGAAACACACATGAGATAGCACCAAACAGCAGTGAAACTTTTTAAGGGCTATGCATATTTCCTAGAAAATGTTAGGGAGCTGCAGATTCAAGCAAGGTGAAAAACATTTCTCTCAAAGCATGTGGAATTCTTAGAATTAGAACATTAGACACTTTTTAGGATGTTTCAAGTGAAATGTGCAAATATTATAATTAAAACACCCACAAAACAGTTGCCCCTATTGACAGTCACACTTTGCAGTCCAAGAAACGCCACAACATTTCAGATAAATAATATCAAGTATATCCAAAAGTGCCTGTACTTGAATCCTCATCTTTGCACTCTGCCAGTGACTGGGCAGCACCTGCCAAGTAAAGGGCAGCTCCTGTGCCCTGCAGCTCTTAGGCCTCATACCTGGGTTTTCCCTGTTGTTGCAGGCATTAGTGACACGCAGTATCTGTTGTACTTACAGAACTCCAGCAGATGAGATGGTTCGTTTCAGGGTCTTCCACCAGCGTCCAGAGTTTTGTTAGGAAGGCTGGGACATTGCTGGAGTATCCATCCATCACCAGAGAGCTGGGTGAATCCTGCATAGCTTTGCAGTGTCCCAGCTAAACTGACCCCATTGCTCTGGGCGCGCCTGCTTCCCTGCACGCGCCTGCGTCCCACAGAGAATGAGCCACCCAATTTTATCCCAGGCCAGTGGAAAGTAGGCGTCCAGGGAGTCACATCAGCAGTGCTGCTCGCACTCTTAAAAACTCAGCACAATGGGATGGCATCACCAGCCCCAGAGAACAATACACAGAATGAAAATGCACTGCAGCCGATCTCGCAGAGCTGTGAATAAATACGCAGTGTCATGCAAAGGGAACACGTGCTGCCCACCTTATGCTGGGAGGTGAGCAAGTCACCAGGGCAAACCCACCTGCCCAGAGTCTGGGGGACACCCAGGCACAGAAATCCCAGGTTTGTGAAGGCACCTCAGTTGTTATTTTGGAATTTTCTTGTCCTAAACTTTGGCTGGCACAGAAGAATGAAAGCTGGCCAGACTCATCTTCAGAAAGACTTTGAAAAGTCAAAATTGCAAGCAGGTTTAGCTACCATGTTATTTGTCAACAGAAATTATTCAGTTCTTGCATGAGAAAAGAGGATGCTAAAAAACAGCTACACACAGAATCTATTACACAATATGGTTTCATCATTAATATAAAAGCTTTAGATAGCTCTAAATACATGTGTGGCTTAATGCCAGGGTCATTTCAACTCAGAAACTGCTCTTTAATTAACATAATAAAATATAAAATCAATATTAAATTTTCCTGAGGTCCTTAGCAAAAACATGCAAATGAAACTGAGTTCTCACCTGATGCCTACAGAATCTTTTAAGGCCAAACACTGAAAGAGTCATAAGGTGAGAAGAGGCAAGATAAACAAGTGTCACGATAAGGATAACAATGCATTAATTTTTTTTCTTGCCCTTTTCAAAGGGCAACTTAGAACAATGTACCTAAGAATGTGGTATTTCCCCTAAAACACAAATCAGCATTAGCAACTGACAGAACTCAGCAAGCAACACAAATTTTATATAAGCAGGTGCCAGTCATGCCAGAAAACATCATCACACACAGAAGTCACAAGGTGAATAGTGCCTTAGCAGAGTGGAGTAGATGTTTGCCATGCACTGGAAACAACCATCAAGTTATTCCTGCTTGGACAGAGGATTCTATTCCTCTTATCTGTGAAGTGCCAAAGAGAGCTAGAAGGAACAGCTGCAGCCCCTTGTCTGTGTACCTGGAAGACTCTGTGTCCATCTCAAAGAGAAAGATAATACAATATTCAGAGAAAGATTTCTTCTGGGGTGTAATGCCACAGTTCTGGCACTGGAGCAGACATTTTGCCAATTCAGTCAGGTTGAAACATGGGAAAACTTATAAAACTGCAGTTAATTCTCAACAGTCTCTGTTGAGAAAAATAAAACAGCAACAAAAAAAGGGACACAGACACACATTAGAATTTAACTAACAAATCAAACTGGACTACAGAGGAGGTTAAAAAAAATCAAACTTGAAATTTCACTATATTTTGAATTTGAACTTAAAAAAATATTAAAATCTCTTGGTCAGGTGTTTCACAGTTTTTTTTCAAACAATCCTAAGAAGCTGAGGGATACTTTTCAAGAGTTAAAAATGTCAGCTCAAAGTTTTTCTGGGAAAAAATAGTCTTTTTTCCTACAGCGAGGTTTTGCTACTCTGAGTAATAAAAATGCAAGGGAATTTTCTGGTACTGCTGCACTGGTATTCAAAAAGCTGAGACAGATTTCTCAAACTGTGGGGGAAAAACCTCTTTGCAAGCAGAAGCTCTGCACAGAAAACTGCATCACATATCCATTTTTTACTGATAGTGCAACAGAAGGCCTAGAGTAGAACCCAGAAGCTTAATGATAGTGGTCCTTGCCTGTGATGAGATGTTAAAGCTTGGAAAAAAACCCTTTTTAGACTTTGACTCCAGTTTGCAGAAACTGCACTTACAGTGCCTGATAGTAAGGGAAAAGTATATTTTAATCAACCTTTACTGTGAACAGTAATGCAGAAGAATAACTGCCTGGGAAGAAGGTTTGGAGCATCAGATCATTACCTAACTTTTCCATTTGCCTTCTTCCAAAATGTGTTGCACCTCTCTTCTAGATTTCTGCATAAACAAAACTACCACCATGACGTGTTTTTTCAGCCCTCTCATAACCAAGCAAGAGATTTTTAAAAGCAAGCATTCCCCTTCCCAGGCCAGCACTGGAGTGTGGGCCAAGTCTCACAATCTCACCCTGAATTTCATGGCATGCCCTCTCGCTGTGGAAGCCCCAGGTCCCAGAGTCACAGCATTACTTCAGCAGTGCAGGTTTCATTTGAATGAAAACCTCTGCACCAAGAGAGACTCAAAGTAGGGTCAGAGGTGAAGCCCATGAAGCAAGTATGGAGCAGCAATGCCAAAAGTGTGATGCAGAGGGGAACACAATTGCAGATTTCTCTAAAATGTACTGCTTTGACGTGTGACTCCTTACTTTGAGTGTGAGGTGGCAGCAGCACAGCAGTTCTGCTATCTTATCTACCATCCTATCAGCAACAACCCTCTTCCCACCCAGCCCTGCTACAGCGGCCAAGTGACACAGTCCTGCTTCCTTCCTGGGACCTCAGCACCTTTTGCCATTTTCTCTGACAATCACCTTCACAGCTCGGACACTGCTTTTCTGCTTTTAGCTGCTTTTAATACTGTCTCTAACATACATCTGCCAAAGTGTTAAGGCAAAATGAGATCTTGTGTTCACCTCCTTTTGTTTTATGATTTCCTTCAAGCCTTTGGAGCCATTAAGAAGGATCGTGAGTCTCACAGACAGTAAGAGTGTGCTTTTAGCATTACAACTGCTGCCAGCCCAGGACAGCCTGTCCTATCCCAGACCCCCAGGCAGACTTGCCACTGAACCCTGACACCCCAGTTTTGTGCCAGCTGAGCCCCACTGAGCCACAGCCTCTCCCCTCACTGCCATCTTAACTTCCCAAGAGGGAAACAAGAAGATGAAACTCCAAGTGCTCATCAAGGCACTTTGATTTTGCCCCATGGGATGCTCCCAGAAGGCACACACTCAGCAAGGGTCAGCAGAGGAGAAACTTGGGGCTCAGTTACCCATTATTTTTTTTACCCCCACAATATACAGCAGGCAGATTGGCTTCAAGGAGAAAACATTTCCAGGACATGGGTGGGTGATGCTGTCCACAGTGACGATGCTGTGGTTCCCACTTGGTTCTGGGAGCCAGCACTGCTTCAGGTTTGGCTTTTGTAGTGAAATGTTGAGATGTCCAGGTTCATTTAGCCCCATCAGACCTTAAATATATGAACTCGCTTAAACTGTTAGCAAGTAAATGCTTTGTTTCCAGAAGCATTGGCACCATCAGGCCTGCTGACCCTGAAGGAGTCTGTGGGCACTGCCTGCCCCCCTAGATCTGACCCTGTGAACCAGAGCACCCAGGAGGTCTAGCTCAGATTAACCCCTTTACAGATCTATTTGAATCACATCTTCCCTTTAGCAAACAAATTAAGTTTATATTGTTAACATACTGTTGTTGTAAAATAGCATCAGATATATAGGTATTTTTAGTGTTTGAAAATGCTTCCTGCTTTTCTTTTTTTTTTTTTT
>VXBB01006114.1:264224-278008 GCA_013399915.1 Illadopsis cleaveri
AGGTCAGGTCTCTCAGAGCCCAGTCCAACCTGGCCTTGAATATTTTCATAGATGGGGCATCCACCACCTCTCTGTGCCAGTCCCTCACCACCCTCACTGTAAAAAATTTCTTCCTGATATCTAATCTAAATCTACCTTCTTTTAGTTTAAAACGTTTACCTTTGTCCTGCCAGTGTCCTGTTACAAGAGCTCTGGACCCTGTGAGTAACCAGAAGAATGCCTTAAGGAGAATGTCTCTAGTTGCAGTAGGGCTTCAGACCATGGGAACATGCTGGAGCCAGGACTGCTGGGCGGTCCCTGGAGCACTTCAGTCATTTCACATTTTGCCAGCTTGGCTAGCCAGTTAGAGGCATGGGAACTGAAACTCTGCTTGAGAGTATCTTTGGACTATAAAACGAATGGACTCCAGTGGAAAATGAAAGCAAAGCTTTGTGAGCTGCTGTTTTTGGGATAAGGTGTCCCACTGTGATTTGCTTTACAGAGTAACAGTAAACCCCTCAAAGGTTACACTTGCTTTAGCAACATCAGCACTCCTCTAAGAAATAAGAGTAAATCCCCATAAATCTGTTGTGCTTATGCTGTAGCACTCCCCTGGCATCAGGCCAATTTCCCTCATGAGATGGCCTGTGTGATTTTGTAGGGTGCTGAAGATGGCAGGCAGCTCCACTCCTTGGATTGGCAGTGCTTATCTCTTCCTTCAGTCAACCTGCAAGACCATCGCTCTGCCGGCCCTCTACGAGAGCTCCCAGAAGAAGCCTTGTGTGTTCAAGGCCCTGAAGCTGGCATTAGCAGGTACCCATCCTCTGGTATCTTGGTGTGCAGTGCCACACCTTTTTTTAATCTCACCCTCATGGGTAAGGAAAGCTCACGCTCACTCTGTTTAGGAAAGGCAATACAGTGGAGCAAGCTCAGCAGAGGTTCACCAAGATGGTTGGGGGCTGGAAGGGAGACTGTGAGTACAGGCTGAGGGAGTTGGACCTGTTGAGCCTGGGGAAGAGAAGGTTTTAGGGGACTTATCAACAGCCAGCTGATACCTGTGGGAGGGAGAGATGGAGCCACACTGTTCATAGTGGTGCATAGGGAATGAGAGGCAACAGGTACAAACTGAAATGAGAGGTAGACACCAGATAGAAGGACAAAAGTTTTCCCCATTAAGACAGTCAGGCAGTTTCCCAGAGTGACTGTGTATTCTCCATCCTCAAGGGCTTTCAAAATGGGACTGGATAAAGCCCCGAGCAACTGGTTCTGACCTCAGAGCTGACCCTGCTTTGCATGGGAGGCTGAGCTAGATACTGCCTGGGCTTCCTTCCAGCTTGAACCATCCTATGAATTATCCAACTTTATGAATGTTTGTTTAAACCCATTTATGTAAGAGGGAAAAAGATTGCAATTGCTATAAAAGAAGATTTAATTGCTGTCTTTATACCACCACAGAAACATGATTTCTGCTTTGAGAAGCTGGTTTTTAAATCAAGTGATAGCCAGTATAAATTAATTTCTATTCAAATTCTGATATAATTCAAATTCTGATATAAACAGACACACATTAGCTTGAGGTGTATGTGACCCTATTTACATAAAAAAATGACTTGAGATGCAAATAGCCATAAAACTATGTATTTCTCTATCCACCCTTGCACCAAGCACACTGCAGGGTAATAGCAATTTGAAGAGTTTATCACACTTACCTAGAAAGACTCTCACAGTGTTCTTCACCTGTCACACAGCTGAGACTCTATTGTTTAATTGGGCTTGTCTAACTATTCTGCAGTTTCTTCTGGAAATGATGCCAAGTCAGTTCATCCAATACAGGCCTGCTCATCTTGCAACTCATTCCAAATCTGGGAAACAGGAAGCAAGCAGCCAAACACAGTTGTCCAGTTAGGCTTGATTTACGGCTGCTTTGGGGCACTGGAATGTGAATCTGCTCACACATTTAAAGGACAGCTCACAAAACTGAAATCCTATCATGCTTATTCAGACCTGAAAAGGACATGAAATCTTAAGCTGTCTGGGGTTTCATGCAAAAATGCCTACAAAGTCCTGTCTTTTGAGGCAGCTTTACAGCTGTCTTGTACACTCTTCATAAAAGTTTCCATGTCTGTGCAGCTTTCCCTCCCCAGCCCTCTTGCCCTATTATTGAAATTTTGTTTAATTAGCACTCATAAAAAGCAAAGCATGAAGGAAGTGATTAAAAAATCATCCACAGTTAATTAAAATGTCTTTTCTAGGTGCCTAAACCCTTGTGTCATTTACACATGTGATCCAAACTAGACCTCATGCAAACAGGACTTAGTAAACATGTAACGCCACTGTTAGATACTATACTTTTAAATGCAAGGTCACTGGTCCTGCTTAATGTGGAGCACACAAGTCTGCTTTGCCTTAGGATTGTCCTCCATGCCATGATGTTATTTAGAAATACCTGATGTAGTGCCACTGTGAGCTGGTGCCTCCATACAGCCCTATGCAGTGACAGCCCTCGAGGTACAGCAGCCTCACATAGGCCTCTGCTCCAAAAAAAGAGAAAAACACATACTTAGAACTCATCATCAGCATATAAAATCCTGTGGAGACAAGGATAGTGAGCACAGCTAATAAAAATTAAATTCTACTGGGAGAAGGAAGAATGAAGTCCTGGCATTTTCTGTTTCTACATCGCTCATGCTCCTCCTACACTAATGTTAGAGGGTACATCCCTGACTTCTCCTTGTTAGATTTTACCATGAATTAATTCTCAGTGCAAAATAACAAGTCAAGGCTCACTCTCAAGCAGCATAACCCCTGTGGCTGAATCTGTCATTTGCCATTTGTAAGATGTTTTAAAGTCTCAGAGAGACAAAAGTTACCTCTAGGCACAGGCTGGAGAGGAAACACTGGATTTCTTTCCAGGACCTTCATCACTGTGTAAAACTCCAGTCACAAGGACTGAAGGCTGACTGAGCTGAACTGAGCTTTCATCTATAAAATTTTGCTGTGCTACTAGTTTATCATAACCATCTCTGCCCTGGAAATGGAACCTCAAATTTAAAAATTGCCCTAATAAGCAGTGTTGATACAATTACCTGGGATGTAGTTCCATACTTCTTCTGTTGGACACCATACTGCATGGAGATCAGTGGTGGCAGGGCAGCATGAACTTAATCATTCCCTCTTGGTTTAACACACTTTTCCATCCCAGAGGACTTTATCACAGAGAGAATTCTAAAGCTCCTCCATTGCAGGGGGATGTTGGATGGAGGCTTGTTGTGGATCAGCATGGGTCTGGGTGGGCTGGCTCATGCCTGGATTGTGACTGTGCTCCCTTCTCCCTGCCAGACTCCACTGGCAGCGCGAATGGTGTGGACATGCTCAAGGTGCACTGCAGCCACCCACACCTGATAGTGCAGCTCAAGTTCTGCAAGCAGGAGAACTGCCGCCGCTTCCTGAGGAGTTACCGGGAAGGAGCACTCCAGAAATCCCTCCAGAGTCACCTCCAGCTCTCCTTGGCCACAACCACAGTGCCTCTCCAAGTGGAGCTGAAGGCTGGCAGTGAGCACCTTGACAAGATACTGAAGGATGAGGATCATTGCCTGGAGTGCATTTACAGGGAAAAGGTAAGCAGGAGAGGGAGGGAGGCTGGACTGCAATGAGGAGGGGTGGCACAGGGCTTGCAAAGGTGGGTGCCAATCTTGTTCTAATGCAGCATGTTGGGTTAACAAACTTCTCTGTCCCTCAGCTCTTAACTCTAATGTGCAGAAATAGCTATGCCCTTCCTCAGAAAAGAGCTGTGCACTTTCGTGGATGGGCAATAGAGTTACCTAAAGCAGCCTGCAAAGATCCTGCTAACTCACTGTGGCTTCTGTGTGTAACAGCTACTGTGGCTGTTATCCCCACTAAGACAAGGAGTTCCAGACAGTGCAGCTGACAGCACGAGTGTGACTCAGTACAGTTGTGAGACAGACAGAGAGGAGCAGTCCTGGGTGGAGCCATCACTGCTCTGCACCTCCCTCCCCTGCCTCCCACACCACCTCCTCCCAGAGTGGCAAAGGTAACTGCACCTGGAAATGAGCAATGGAAGTGAGTGCAAACACTGCACATCACACCAAAAACTTGTGTCAGAGTGGGGACACACAGCATCTGCTGCCAGCAGGAGTAGGCTGCCCTTCTGCAGGCAAAGGCTCTCTCATCTGACATCTGCCTCATTACACATTTTGGCACTGGCACTCTAATCCTGCTTGCAAGAACAGTGAGATCTTGTCATCTCACTACAAGGCACTTGACATGATTAAACTCACTGACTTGTTCCCCTCCTCTTTTTTTTCCATCTGTAACTTTAGCTCTAGTTCCTCTAAGTGGTCCTGAGAAACAGGCACTCACTATCTACCCAGGAATATTAGGCACAAGAGCATGTTTTTCTGAGTTCCTTTTCTGTAAGCACAGAGAATGAAACTCAAACCTTTCATCTCCAAAGCAAACAACATGTGATATCCCATACCCTGTGAACTGTGGCTTGCTGCTCCCTCCCTGTGCTAAACTAGCTGATTGGACAAAAGAAATGGGCTTATTCTCAGTTCCCCAAAACTCAGTCTGACCACTGCCTAACAGTGCAACAGGCAGAAAGGCGGCACTGGGGCACAGCCTTCAGCAGCTGAGAGCAGTGCTGGGTACCTGCTGTAAGTGAGCTAAACTAGTGTTTACCTCTGATTAAGGCACAGCACTGCCAGGTTTGACTCTTCCCTTGTGCTTTGCCTTCTTTACTCCTTTTCTCATTACCTGTTTTTTGGAGGTCAGACCAATTTTTTCTTGGCTAGTGAAAAAAATTGGCTTGGTGAGGACCCAGGAGCAACAAACCTTAGAGAACGGGCAGAGAGAGAGGGAGAGAAGGTGGGTAACAGGAGCTGCCTGCTTGGGTGGCCATGAGCTGTTGGATCAGTCACCCTGTTGTGTGGGTCTGACTCATGGGGAGTTGGAAGAAGCCTTGCTGCCTGCAGTGCACCCTAATTCTTGCAGAGGGCTGCTGGAAATGGACGTGGGCTAGTAGGAGTTTTGTGCAACTTGTAAGCACTCACTGCTGCAGGTGAGAAACCCAGGGGGGAGAGATTGTCTATTTCATATCACATTACAGATTCAAATCCACACATTTACAGCCAGGACTCCATTAGACCACCTCATTTGGCTGGTTGACAGCTCATGCTCTATCTCTTTGCTCCTCTCTTGACACCAGCAACTCCAGCTTTGCAGGGTGGTGGCCCTGGCAGGAGTCCCTGATGCTGTTTGTGTTACAGCCTGACCGCCTGCCGGATGAGGAGATCAGGGAGCTGGAGGAAGGCCTCAAGAGCCTGATGCTTCACCAGAGCACCAACAACAATGTGGCTGTAAAAGACTGCTCATCTCTGAAGTCCCTGTCCCGGCCTTATCCTCCTCAAGGCAGCTCCCTTCCCATACAACGCACCTTCACCTTTCAGGGACAACAGTTTGGTGAGTAGCTAGAGTTGACCAACAGAGCCCTTGGTCTGCCTCACAGCCCAGGAGGGAGAATTATAATGGCTACAGATAAACCAAGGATTTCCCTGCATTCCATAGGAAAGGAATTACAGTAGTCCTAACATACTGCTGTGGTGCTTCAGATCAGGCCTTAACCTGTTTTCTTTTCTGGGGTGTCACAGAACCAGATGTTTCAGAGTCTGTGTCTCTTCCAGGCCCCTCACATTTTAAATTAATAGTGAAAGGAAGAATATAGAGTACTTTTCTCTTCTCCCATGTCACTTGGTTGAGGTGAATTAATAGTGTATGTTGGATCAGACCGGGGAAGTTACTGTGGGCACCCTCAGCCCTGCTTTCAGACAGGACTGATTTATCCAGGCTCCCTCCGTTCACCAGCTGGCTTTGGGGTCTGTCCCTACAGAGAGCTTTCAGAGAGTCTCACATAGCAATATTGGATTTAAATAAGCTAGATAATTTCTGAGCTTGCTTAAGCTGTGTACAGTCTCCAGTGCTAAACAGCTAAAGAGAGAGCTCTTGTCAGCATTTCAGTGTTTTGAGGATGTTTTGGGTAGGGAACAGGGGGCTTTGTCAGAAAGGCCTTACCAAGTTGCCTTTGAAAGGCTAAAACAAATTAAGAAGGTGGCCATCAAAATAATAAAAAAAAAAAAAAGAAAAACAGATCTGGCAAACCACAGGACAATTCTGAGGGAGAAAAAAAGAAAATAGGCGTTGCCAAGCTTGCAGGGTAGGGGCAAGCCCAGGTGCTTTGTTGTTGTGGAGGATTTCTGTAAGCTGGGCAAGGCAGGGAGCTCAGACTCACTGCTCCACAGAATATTGACCAAACCTTGAACTGGCCCAAGCTGTATCACATCAGCCATGAAACTTCTGTGTCTTACCTGGCCTCTGCCCCTTTCAGACAACAGAACAATCACACCAGATGACCACCAGAAGTTTGCCAAGTCCGTGTCCAAGAAGTGGAAGCAAGTGGGTCGCTCTCTGCAGAAATCCTGCCGGGCCCTGCGAGACCCTGCCATCGACAACCTGGCGCTGGAGTACGACCGGGAGGGACTCTATGAACAGGCCTACCAGATGCTCCTCAGGTTCATCCAGTCCGAGGGCAAGAAGGCCACAATAGGGCGGCTGATCACAGCCCTGGAAGAGAACGGGCTCATCAGCTTGGCTGAGGAGCTCCTGGGCCTCCATTCCAGTGAGGACTGCTCCTAGAGCCCAAAGGACAGTGCCATTGCTGAGGGCTTCCCTGCTTTAGCTACTGTATGAAATGGCTGCCAGTGTCTGGGAGTGTAAAGTCCTGAATATCACCACAGGTTTCCATCTAGGTGGAAATGCTCAGGGGAGAGGTTCTGTGTTTGCAGAAGCCAGCATGGACCTCTGACTTTGCTGATTTCACTGTGTTTCCAGAAAAAGAGCACTACCTTCCTGTGAACTGGTGAGAGGCTTTCACCCTGACTTCCTTCAGGACTGTGACAGGAAAGCAGCCAGACAGAGAGCCCTAGGGGAGAATGAAGGAGAGGAGAAAAGCAAGCAAGACTTCTCACAGAGTTTCTCTGGGAAGCAGACAATGCCACTGCTTCTCAGGCTGTGTCCAAGGCCATCTGGTCACCTGGAGAGCTGCAATATATTTTTATATTGAAAACATTTTTGCCCTCAGCCAATACATCAGGTAAAGACAAAGGGGAAAGTGTCAATTTTACATTATTTTCCTTCTTTGTTTGAAGAACATCCATGCAAGAGTATCTGTTCTACCCTGCTCTATTATAGCTCCTTCCCACTTCTCATCACATGAAGGGTTTGCTTCTACCTGGGACAGCCATAATCTTCCACAGGGCAAAAGATTGCTGCTGTGCAACAAATAACAGGCACTGAACAAACAATATGGACAAACACAAATTCAGACAATGATTGTCAACATTTTCTCATCTGTGGTAGACAGTAATATGTTAATTAGCTCTTGCCTGCCAGCCTGAGGGAGCCTGCAGCTATGGAAAGCAAAACACAGTGCTGGAAGGAAAAGAGTCTCCTCATCAGCAAGTTACCTGTGGAGCATGGGTTGGAACTGCTGCCCTCAGGTGCATTGCAGCATCAAATACCGTCCTCAGACCACAGAGCTGAGCAACCACCAGACCCAGCTGGCTGCTCGTGCCTTCCACTCACTTCCTAACCACCCACCCCCAGCCTGCTGGGCCCTTGGAGGGGACAGCTCCTGCTGTGTCCCACAGGTGTCAGGATCTACAGAGAGCCTTTCCCTGGCACTGCTGTCACTGTGTGACAATTGAGCATCAGCTGCCACCGTGCCTGGATTTACCTGCACTGATATTTAGGGTAAAAATGGTTTAAGAGACAAATCTCCGAAACCCCAGGGCTGACTCCTGCTTTCAGTTCCCATGGGAGAAGCTGAGTGTGTCCTGGTATGGCTGATGCAGACTGCAACAGAGCAGCTGCACTTTTGCCATAACAAAGCACAGAGCAACGAGTGTCTGGCATGACATGGTTCCCATGAAGCACAACAGCAGCTCAATTACCTTTGACATATTCCCAGTGCTTTCCTGATAGGTTTTTACTGTTACTTTTCCATTAATTCGATCCTTTTTTGCCCTTCCCATCTGTGGGAATAGTCAGTGGGCTGTGGACATGTTTTCAGATGCAGAGGGGGACTCTGGCCACACACACGAAGTCTGTGCATGTGAATATCGGGCTGCTAGCAGTCATGGTAGGAACAACTCTGAGTCAGGGCCTGATGGCCTTTTAAACCACAACTCACATCTTACTCCTTCCCTGGAGTCAATGCTGTAATTTGTAAGGAGGAACATAACCTCAGATTCAGGTGTTGGCTCATATCCAGGTTCCTGGGGCTGGAGACGTTCCTGTACCTTCTGCTGGAACACCTGAGCATCAGTCACTGGAGACCTGGATGAGCAGGATTTAGATGGTCTGCTTCGAGCCAGCTGGGATCCACATGCCTCAGATGAGCTGAGTATCACATCCTTAATGCAAGCCAGAGAAACATGACTTGTTTTCTACAGATTTTGAATCCCCAAGGTTACATACAGAGCCAGAAAAGGAAAGGAAAGGAAGGGGATTAAGTATGGAGAGAAGGTTTTCAGGGGGTGAGCGAATCTGCTTCCATCTTGCCCTTAACTTCCAGGGAAGCAGGACTTCATGCAGGCACCATCTCTGCAAAGACTGTGGCTCCATCACCTTTTATTAAGCCATTTTTTATCAGTGCCATTGCAGTTTCATCTCCTCCATTCCTGCTCCACATCCTACCCTCTCCCTTCCAGTAGTACCAGTGCTCTTCCCAAAATGAAGCAATTACCTCTCCGATAGTTTTGCTTTTGGGACCAACACAGTGGTGCTGATCTTAGCTAATTTAGGCTGCTGTGGAACCATACCTCAGAGCATTTAGCTTTCCTGCCAAATTCCAGATGGGGAGCTCTGGCAGAAATCCACTTGACAAATTGTATTTTAAAAAAATTAAAACAGCAGAAACTTGAAAACTACTTTAAGAGCAAGAGAGTTTGCTCTTGATTTTGCAGAAATGACATTTTTAAGAAAACAAGGTCATATGCATAGCCTGCTGTCTCATTTGCAATGAATATTTCTAAGCTCTCAGACCAGCTATTCACATGCACAACTTGCACATACAGTTATAAGGCAGCCACTGAGTAGTGAGAATTACTAGTTTTTATAACAGCTGTTAATGCTCAAAATGAGAAAGTCTTATTATTCAGCATCTACTTCGAGTCTAGAAAACTTTTTTTGCTGCTGTTACTCTTTTACTGAGGACTAACCATGAATGCTTTCTTCTGAATGCAAGCGTTGTGCATTTTCTTTTCTGCCAGTAACTGGCATGTGTATTTCCTCTTACTCACATATTCCCTGTCAGAAGTGCCATTAAGTGTTGAAGCCCCTGGCAACCCTTCTGGAATATCATAATCTCTAACAGCATTCACAGGTGCCTTCATTGCAGAGTCTGAAGGAAAAGGCTTTTTCAGTGATATTCTATGGTGAAATTGTCTCGAGCACATGGCGTGGTTTAAGACGTAGCAGTGGCTGTTTCATACCTCCTTTCCCAAGACCAGTCATCACCATGGTGGGAGATAAGCCATGGGCAGTGCTGCTGCTGGAGAAATTTGCCTTATACCAGTAACTGCTCTTCTCCATATGCTGAGATATATCTGTGAAAAAGAAAAATTCAAGAGTCATGGTAGTGTTTCAGAATCAAACACAATATTAAAAGCAAATAAAGGTGCTAATCAGTTGCATGTAAAATCTAAAACAGAAAATACATAAAACAAGCAGCAGAAATCAGGCCAAAATGTGCTTACAGGAGGAAGAGATCCAAGAGGGCTTTTTTTTTCTGGTACAGATTGTTTTTGTAGTTTTAATCATGTTTCAGATTTGAAGGAGTCTCCATTCAGTCTGCCAGAAGGAATAAAAGATGCATCCAAAGGAGAATCTGAATGATTTGTTTTGGCATAGCTGACCTACAGTGGTCAAACAGATGATAGCAAAAAGGAGAGTGAAGTTAAAATGCTCACCAGATATACTTTGACATGAGGCATCAGATAGAAGCAAACCTGACAGGATATCCTGATACAAAATTGTCTCAAAGGAAAAGATCTGTTTATTTTGCCCTTCATCTCAAAGCCAGGTTCAGCATTGAGGAGCTGTCCTGCTGTCTGGGTCACTGTCTCCCCTCTGCTGTTCCCAGAGGAACCACACCCCAGCAGCTGCTCACAGACTGAAACCAGAAGTGAGCATGGGCACAATGAGGAGCCTCAAACTCACTTAAATTGCTGATTCAGTTTAACTGAAAGTTCTGGTATTGTATCTGGTATCTGGTATCCTTAAACCAAGGAGGTACAAGAAGAGGAATCAAGAGGGTTTGTTGAGTCTAACCCACATATTGGAGTGTGTGCATGACACTGGTGCTTTACACTGGGCAGGAGTCTGGCCATGTATCTTTTGTATGGAGATGGACTCAAACAGTGAAGCATTTTAAGGCCTAGAGTCAAAAAATATGTATTTTTTTCTTTTCTGGATTGAATTTTAAACCCACTGAAGGGAGTTGGCTGTACACCTCTAACAGAAACCCGTATGAGATGTGTGGTTAATGTCTCAGTTTTCAGTGGAAAAATCCCTTGCTGACCTTCTAATTCCCAATTCCCATGATATTCAGCATCAGATCTGGATCAGCCATCTACAGTTATGGACTGCAATGCCAGGTATACCTAGGACATTCAGCCTCCAAGGAATTGTCTTTTACAGAAAAAGCTCTTCAGTATATATTTTTTCTCCCATTCTTTTTTATAAATAAATATATACTTTTGATGAAAACTGCGTCGAAGACATTAATTGAACTCTTAACTGCAGTAGTAAGAACAGGGGTCACCGCAGTTCTGGCCACATTTGGTGACAGCCAGCTCCAGAGGAGCATCCAGCCTGAGGGTGGATGCACTGCAGCGTTCTGCCCTAAGTCACACATTTCTCCTGACATGCCAAGGCTGGTGTCCCACCTGCAAGGGAACAGCTCTGATTACAAAACCAAGCCAAGCCTCCCTGTTTGTTCAGTTTCCAGTTACTGCTTTGATGAGCCTTTTTCAGCCACGGTGGCCAGAAGGAGAGGTTTGTCCCACTCCTGGCACCAGGAGGAGCTCACTGTGTTTCTTTCAGTGCTGTTGGATACCTGGGACTCCTCTAAGGCCACGGCACCAATGTAATCCCAAGTGCCTCACCACCAGTGAGCTCTCTCACAAGGCTGCCCCACAGGTGGGGAGCCAAGGAGCTGGGATGTAAAATCTCCAGCAGCTTTGCACAGGAAGCCACTGGCTGACCTGATAGCTGAATCCAGGGGAATTCTGTTTGCCATGAGCTTGAGCAGAGATGTATTTTACCCTGAATCTCTTAAATCTCAAACAAATCTCTTGTTTGAAAATCACAAGATCAGCCCTTTTTTATCTACCACAAAGCTGTGTTCCCAACTGCATGGCTTGATACCTGCAGGAGCACCGTGAGGGGAGCAGGGCTCTGCCCTACAGCAGCTGGAAGGACACACCAACCTGGGGTCAACAGGACTGACCTTCTGAGGAGTCAGTGAGAGCACTGACCCAATCTTCTAAGTGACAACACAGGATGGACCAAGGGCACCTTTGCTGGCAGTGAGAAGAATAAACCAGCCATGGGTCAGTGCCCAGGGAGCAAGGTCCACGTGAGACAACCACCAAGTAGAAGCACCCATGGAGAAACTCCTCCACCTCCAAGCTCCCTGCGTGACTCTCCAAGCCACAAAGGCACTGCACATCAATGAAAGCCTCTGTTTTCACTCTCACCCCATGGGAGCAAGCAAAAAGGGAGGCAGGATGACCCCAAAACCTGGGTGAGGGATTGCAATGGAAATAACTGCTGTGAGTCCCTGGTGGTTTCAGGGAGCAGTCCTCCTCCCTCCACAGGCAGCCCTTCTGAGCAAAGGCAGACAGGAGCTGGTCTTTAGCCCCGTGACCATCAACTGCCTTCTTACAGAGCAGGGATGATCAGTGACCTGGGGCTGCTGCTGCAGAAGAAGAGGACAGAGGGGCCTTGGGCTGGCACAGGGAAAGCTGAAGCTAAGTAACGTTTATGGCTGAGGTTTCTGATCAGCTGTGTTGTTCAGCAGGCACCCACTGTGGCTCAGGCAGCTGCCAATCATGAGGAAAGCACTTTCCCAGCCTCCAGCACCTGACTGCAGGGTCTGAGGATGGCCCATCAAGAACCCACTCCTCATGAGATGTGTTCAGTAAAGCACAACATTTGAGCTGAAATCAAAAAATACATCAAAAAACCCACAGATGCTTACAAAAAAAAAAAAGGATTATTATATTGTGTTTTAAAAAGATGTGTTTGAGAAAACAACAGAGTAGATCAAAACCTGCTTTTATGACAAGAAAATGAAAAGCTTTGCTTCCTAAAGTGGCCATGGTCTGCGCACTCTCCGTACACTTGGCCTCTGTTAGAGGAATAAGGGTCATTGTTTACAATGCAGAGACAAAGAAACAGCCACAGGGATGGGAAGTGCTATGGCTGCATTCAGCTGGCAGATCAGTAGTGATGGCACGTTAGATCTGGCTCCAAATAAAAATTGTTTTGAAGTGTTTCAAATTAAATTTAAAAAAAGGAGGGTGGGGTTTTTTGTTTGTTTGTTGTTGTTGTTGTTTCAGGTTTTGGAAGGGACCCTTGAATCTGTCTTCAGCCTCTGCATTGCTAGGCTCACACTTCCTCCCATCATTTCCCTACTAGGAAATAAAAAACCCCAAGTGGATTTAACTTCTGAGCTGAACCCAACCTCTGTTTTTCAACTTGCCTCTCTGCAGAGGTAGATACTCACAAGGGAATTAAAAGAAAAAAGCCAAAGTGTAGCAGGATGCTACACTCGGGTCCATGTGTAGGAGGATCGGACCCGCAGAAGGAACGAGGCAGGCAGCAGCAGTTTGAAGGGAAAGCTAATACTTTATTCTATATTCTTCTTCTTTTTGTTTTCCTACGTGTGTGTGTGTGTGAGTGAGTGTGTTATCAACATCCGACTCCAATATATACAGTTTTTACAAAGGCAAGAGATTGGTCATTTAGGTCACTACTTCTTTAACCTGGATGGTGGATACCACCATCAATCAATTCTCCTCTCAGAGGAGAAATATGAAAACATTTCTAAAAATATACATAGTTTATGTTGAGCTGCGTGAGAAAACCTGGACTAAGGTCCAAACATTCATGAGCTCAAAAAGTGAAAGCAACACCAAAGTATAAAAGGAAAAGGAAAAGAAACTCGGAAAAATTAATACATTTCGTATTGAAAAAAGTTACGGGGAGCGGGAAAGAAAAAAAAAAAAAACAGCCTTTTTGCAGAATTGGTGAAAGTCCCCAGCCTGGCTGAGCGCTCTCTCGACACCTCCGCCCTGTCCCGCTGGAGCCATCGGCGCTCCCCGGCCCCATCACGTGTCAGGGCTTGGACGGGACGCGGCTCCTTCCCCTGCCCGCTGTGCTCCCCTCGCTGCGGGGCTGGGGCTGTGCACGGGCTCCGGCCCGCTCCCAGCCCCGGTTCCAGCCCGCACCCAGCCCCGGTCCAGCCCCGGCCCGGCCCAGCCCGCTCCCAGCTCCGGTTCCAGCCCTCTTCCAGCCGGCTCACCAGCCCCGTTCCGGCCCGCTCCCATTCCGCACCCAGCCCCGCTCTCCAGCCCCGCTCCGGCCGGGGCGGGCAGCTTCGCTCGCTGCCATTGGGGACCGGCCCCGAGCCGCCAGCGCTGCCCCGCGCCCCCCGGGGTTCC
>VXBB01006114.1:278020-329361 GCA_013399915.1 Illadopsis cleaveri
GCCCCCAGGGTTTCCTCGGCTTCGCTGGAAGGCTGAGGAATGTCTCTCACTAACTACATCCAGATGTGCCTACTTGGCAGCGCGCTGCACAGACATTACCGAAGGGACACAGGATCAGCGCTATCAAATGGGATGTAAGTATCTGTTAAGTGTGTTTGATCTGGGTGGGTTGGGGAGAGTTGTCCGGCGAGCAGGGTGGACTGGAGTCTGTCCTTACTGCTTCCCTTTGCTCCCAGCTTTTCTTTTTGCCTTGTTGCTCTTGAATGTTGTTACATGCAGCAACCTGGACCGTGATGGTTAACACGCAGCAGGGGCGGCTGCAGGCTCTGAACACGCAGGCTCCAGCCCCGAAACATCTACTTTACACTTTGCTTTCCAAAGAACTTTCTTTGAATGTTTAGGTTGTTTTTACAGAAGTGTGGGGCTTCTTTAGACAATGCCTGCAATGCTCTGAGACAGGGTTTCCTCCCAACCACAAACATGTTCCAGTGGTGGGACATTTCATTTACAAGCTATTCTTCATCAGTAAAAGGACATGAATCTTCCCCATGTTACACACTGTGGTATGCTTTGAGCAAAACATGGGAATTTTCAAGCTCTCTAGCGTCACAAAGATTGAAAATAATTTGGCCCCTGTGAAACAGGCAGTTACTGATCATATTTTTTAATAGCTTTTGGGTAGGTTCTGAGAAACTTATGTGTTGGGTATAATCTTGAAATTAGTCAGGCACATCAGCATGTACTTTCTCCCCCATCTGAGCCTGTGTAACAATACATCCATGCTAGTGCACTGCAACTGCTTGGGTTTGGGGTGCATTGGGCAAATTATTTATCAGAAGAGGGTCTGGGAGCTGAAGAGGTGGTGAGCACTTCAGCCTGGGGAGGGCTGGGAAAGGAAGGTGTTCGTTTCAGTGGGACTGTTTCTTACCCTTTCAACAAGCCTGGAAGGCTTTATTCCCCTCCTGGGGCCCAGAGAAATTAGTGTTTGGAAGAGAGATGGCAGGTTCCTCACCTTAGCTACTCGGGAGGAGCCTGTCTCCCCAAGGCACTCAGGGTGTGATTTGAGCTGGTGAGCCCTCTGCCATTCTGAGAATCAGACTACCAATGAGCAAGATTGCATCTGAATGTAGGAGAGTACTTCTGGAGGCTTTTGGTCCTACAGAAGGTCATTGGGCATTATCTTCTGCCTTGCAGGTGGCTGAGCACTCTGGTTAGAGATGTGGTGCTGTGCTCAGGGGGAGCTGGAGTTTTCCCAGTTTGCTGGGGCCCAGCCCGGGTGCTTGGCACAGCACAGTCCTGTGCGGGCACCACCCCACGGTTACTGCCCCAAAAGGGACAGAAAGCATCACACACTGCTTAAATGAGCTGCAGCCCCCAAGCTGTGCTGGATTTGCCTGAGTGACTTACACTGGGCCAGCAGGGCGAGGGGAGCAGGGTGCTGGCAGCCAGCCTTTCCTGGAGCTCAGTCCTGCAGGCAGCTGGTCCTGCCCAGCACCAGTGGGACTCCCATGCTCAGCTGCCATGGACCACACCAGTCCCCAGCGAGGAGGGGCAAGTTCCTTTCTGGGACCTGTGCACATGGGAACAGCCATCTCAGCAGCCTTCACACAGCAGCTCTGTGTGAAGTTCCTCTGTGTTTAAGTTTGTACATTTCATAAAAGCTTTGTGACTGGGGTGGAAGGTGAAAGGAGGCAACCGCAGCAGCCATTTGCAAGCAGTTATCCAACGTGACTGGCATTGCAAAGGGAAGGCTGGCAGTGCCAACAGGAGAAACTGCAATAAAATGGAAGCAGCCAGCTGGGAAGCTGATCAAACCAACTATTTGAGTACTGGGCCAAGCAGATAAATAAGGCACCCTGTCCTGTAACAGCATGGATCTCATCCATTCATTTGCTCTGGCCTGGAAAAAAAATTTAAAATGCCCTGAAAAGCAGCTGTGACAGGAAAGTTGAAAATTGTCTTTGGAGCAGGGCCTGCATTTTTGTTACCTGCTTCCTCAGTATTTGACTCAACAGAGCTTTTGCCTCCAGGTGCTACAGCAAATAACAGCAGCAGTGATGCTGCAGTGCTGTGACTGTGGCACTGGCCCGCAGTGTCCGAGCTGTGCCATCGTGTGCAGCTGAGCAGTGAGCCTCTGCCCCTCTCACTGTGCTCCCTTGGTTCTGGTTCATGAACCCAATTCCTGGGATAGCTCTCAAGACAGCTAATTGAATCCTACAGCCTGCTCTCAGTTTGTTTATAGACTTCAGAACTTGTGAGCAGCTGTATAGGATGAGTTTTTATCTGGTAAGGCAGCACAGCAAGTGTTTTGGTTACTTCATTTTTCTAGGGCTTTACACTTTCCAGCATGCCAAAAGGGGTCTTTGTATTTCAGCCACCTCTGTCTTCTAATCAAGATGATCAAATAATTCAGCATCACTTTAGAATCCTTTAACTCCAAATGAGACCTCTTTACAAATACCCTGAAATGCAGAGAGGAGTTGTTCAACACCGGGGTCACTGAAAGCAGTAACTTTGATGAGGTTATTGACTTTGCCTAGAGTGGGGGTAGAAAAACAAAAAAAGAAAGAAACAAAAAAACCCCAAACATCAAAGTCATGCAGGAATAAAACCCATTACCTGACACCCAAACATAGAAATGGAACATGGCTTCTTCCCCTCCTCCAACACACAGAGCTACTTTTCCCTTTCAAACACTTCAAACCTAGCTTAAATGATTAAACTCAAGTTGTTTCATGCAAGTTTTTGTATGTGGGGCAGAACAAAGCCCACCTACATGACCCCACATGTGTCAGTGCTGGAAGCTGAAACATTTCCCTATGGGTACCCTAAAGAGCCCAGATGAGGTTTTGCCTGCACAAGATTGAGAACTTGAAGCCTTTGCCTTTGCACTTCAGGTTCCTGTAGAAGGGTAGGAGAAGGATGGCAGATCAGTGCAGCTTGGAGAGGGCAAAACATGTGATTCCTCACCCAAGACAATGCTTCCCATGTCTGCATGTTCAGCAAGACATTTAAACTAAACTGGTGCAGACGCAGTAGTCAAACACTCCCAGCCCTCAGGGACTCAGAGGATGGGACCAAGGGTGATGCAGCCTCCAGGGTTTCAGGCAGTGCAGGCCTCTTGGAGTCAGCATCCTGCTCTACTGGAATAAAGCTCACCTGCACAAGTCTATTTCACACAGCCCCAGCTGCAGGATGGGCATAGGGTATATCATTGTTTCTTGAACAGTGTCAGGGCTTTTCCTGAGGCAGAGGAACCAGGTGAGGAGGGTCCTGGGAGCTTTCTTTGCTCTTGCTGAGGGAACCTGTATGGAAAAATTCCTGTAAACAAGGCAGAAGAGGGACACATGCACAGACTTTTCCCCTTGCAGGCCACAGCCCAGGCAGGTCTCAGTGTCCAGCACTGGCTGCTACAAGATGACTTGTTCTTGTGAAATGCATTCAGCACTGAAATGAAAACAAACATCCCAGACCTGAAGCACTGCCTCAAAGCATTGCCACTATCCAGAATTAAACAATCTTCTCTGATGATTACAAAAAACCCTCATCAAACCCATCAACCCATGCTGGAGCCCACACACTTTCCTTAGCTCATTTTATGGAGAGGCAGATAAGACACCTCCATCAGCAACCACAGCCCCACATGCTGCATGGCCACACAGTATCCCTCTGCTGCCCAACCCAAACCTACCAGTGGCAGCTCCAGTGTCAGGAGTGAGGAGGGGAGTCAGGTGATTACTGGAAGCACTTCCCATGCAGCAGGGAGCAAGCTGATTCGAGGACACCCCACGGCTGTGTTTGGTGGGGATGATGTTTCTGTGAGCCAGGCTGGGATGAGTGGGCAGCAGAGCTCTCTGCTGATTTTGTGTCCCCTTGTTCAGTGCATCATGTTTTCAGCTTGATTATCTCAGCTGCTTTTCCCAGCTGGCTGGATTGAATAACCATTCCTCAAGGCACAAAGTAGCATGCCAGAATCACCAAGGCTTCTTGGCTGAATCTGGGGACAGGATCCAGAGGACTTTTTCCCACTTTGGCCCTGAGCAGAAGTGCCAAGTGATGGAGATGTGATGAGTGCTGCAAAAGAAGATTTCCAGGGTGAGCTCAAGGCTTCATATCATTCAGCTGGGAATGAAGGGCTAGCAATTTATTTTTTTGTAATCGTCATTTGACTGCTTTTATTGCAGTTGTTCTTGGCCATATTTCAGAATCCTCCTCTCAAATAAATGAAAACCAGGCAGAGGACTAGGCCCTCTGCCTGAGCATGCAACAGCACAGGTCAAATTCCCTGCCTGGATTCTCATCAGGGTGCCATGCCCAGCTCTGGCCACTTGCAGCTCTCCAGCCTTTTGTTGTCTCTCAGGCTATGCAGGCTGTGCCCCCTTGGTTCTTCCAACTCATTCCTTATTTATGGGCTCCTCATTTTGCCACCTCATGGATATGGGACCTCTCAGCCTCTTCCTATTGCCCAGCTCAGCCCTCTAACATTGCTGGTGCTCAGCCCAGGATGCAACATTCCCAGCCTTCCCCAGGACACTGTTGTCCTGGGGAGACAAACCCCATTATCCCATTCAGACCCCATCAAGCCAGACTCAACACCCCTCTGTGTCCATCCCCAGACAGCCAACACAAAGAGGGACAGCTGCCTGATTTTCCAAGCTTGGAGGACATGAGAGGCAGTGCTGGCAGCCAGGCCATTCCTCAAGGCACTGAGTGATGAAGCAGTTTGTAAGCCCAGCTCCATTTCACAGGTTGGATGGAGGCTCCCCACAGCAGCGTAGGAAGCAGAGGTGCCTCAGATATGGACACTCAGGGATGTACTGTGCTGAAAAACACTGCTGTGCTCTCATCTCTTTTGTTTGGCACCAAATATTTCCTGCTCACTTTGATAGCCCTGTAATTCTTTTCCCCTGGTGTCAAGGTGGATGAATAATCCTTTTGGCTCTAGGACGTACCAGAGCGTCTGCCAGAATCATCAGTCCCTCTGTATTCAACAGCAGAACAGCTTTTCCCACACTGACATCCATGGATAGAGCTTACACCACTGTAATAATCGAGGGTATTTTCCTTCCAAAGAAGGAAATACCTAACAAAGACTGGAAAATCCATATAATTAGGTCAAGGAATCACTTCAAGGGCTGGCAGCTTCTTTTGAAAATGAGAGGTCTATATTCAGCACTGAACTGTTTTATTTCAGCATGGAAATCACTCTTTCGGATCCTTTACTTTCAATGAAAAAAACACAGAGGAAAATCTGGGCTATCAGCCCGGGTTTGTAACAATTCAGGGTTTTTCTTGGCTTTTCCAAGGGCACTTATTGCCAAATTCTGAGATGCTGGCAGTATAAATCTGCAAGCCATGGAAATTACGAGTTTCATGACATATGCATTTTATTCCAAACCCTTGTTGATAACATTAAACACAGAAAAAAGCCAGGATTTTCATCTAGCTCCTTAATTACCATCTGGAGCCTGGCAGCTGAAATGAGACCGAACTTTTGCATAGAAAAGGGAAAAGAAATTTGCTATTACTGTGAAGAAAGAGATGGGACTTCAGATGTAAAATGCAAACCAACATCCTATACGTGTCAGGAGGGACTGTCTCAGGAGGCAGAACATAGTTATGAGCTAAGCCACGTGGCAGAAAGAACATAAACAGAAAACAGATCCTGAATGTTCTAAACATTTGAACAACAATTTACAAGAGATCTGAGAATATTGTTCAATCCTGCTATTAGTATTAAAGTTATGCCAGTGAAAACATCTGCCTCGCCTAGGAGAGGACTGAAAGGCAAACAAAAAAAGCTGACAAATTAAGAAAAGCCTCTATCAGAGGGCAGAAAAAGGCAAGAAACAGGGCCTAAGGAAAAAAACCATGGTCATCAGGATAAGGCCAAAGTGATTTTAAATCTACCAGGAATGCAAAGAGCCTTACACCAAGGCATAGATATGCTGTTTTCCAAAATAATGATTTCATAAATAATGGAGACAAAGCAGATGAGGTCAGTAAACATTTTGGAGATGTACTTGGAAAAAAGATATGCAGTAGTATATGATGATGAAATAATCTCAATGGCAACTTGGAGGTGAAGTTAACCAGTAATGAAAAAGTACAGTATTTAAATAATGATGTCCAAATAATGTGCATCTAAGAATTTTAAAGGGTCTGGCCAAGACATCAACTGGTAATAATTCAAGTAATAACTTTTCTTCCTCATAAGTCTTTAAGTATTGCTTAGATACCACAGGTGCCACTGTTTTATTACTTCATAGTTACAGACTTGTCAATCTAATTTTGAGTTTGATGATTAATGAACAATTAGCTGGTGATCCAATCCAGGACGGTAAAAGGAAATTTGCTGAAAACAGATACCACCAAATTCTTACCAAGCATTTGCACCTTGTCCTATCACTGTATGCCCTTGTCAAAAGTTCCTCTCTAGCTTTTTTTTATCTGAGAAGTCATCTTTGGATACAATCTCAGCTAATTCAAGACAGAGAACTGTAATACCTGCACAGGTAGCTTCTATTAGTACAGCATAGGCAAGAGAGAGCCACAAATCACATATGAACATGATACATTTTTAATGGGTGTATGAAACACTTACATGCACTTGTGGGAAATTTCAGGGTGGGGCTCAACTTCCTTCTTGCTGAGGACAGTAGGAATGATGATGGTCACTCAGCTCCTCCTGGAGCAGCTGTGGGGTCCCTCTGTCCAGCTCTGCTGCAGGGAGTGGCTGCACCTACAGGGTGATGGGAGGACCTGCCTTTGCTGCAGCTGCAGACACCCAACCAGCCCTTTCCCTGAACTGTGGTTACCTGCTGCTTGCTGCCTTCTTACTACTCTTTCACTCTCATTTTGTTTGCAGTTGAAGAACTGATCAAATAAGACAGAAGATCTCCAGGAAAAGTGTAAGTGAGGAAAAATCCTGTATTTCAAAAGACAGCTTCATCTATCATACATGAACAAAATTTTCCTAACACCATGCTCTGTTTTGCTTCTGCATATTGGGATTTATTTCCCTACCTCTCACTTAGGGATTAGGGTGATTTGGCAGAGGAAAAACACCCATGGCCCCTTCTAACCTTATTAATGGAAGTTACTTACAATGGTTTAATATTTTATAAAGAATACTGGCAGGAGAAAGGTCCTGTGTGAATTCCAGATTGTACCCAATGTATTAATTTTGAATACAAATCACAGTTGGTTTAACGAAAGCTGGCTCCATGTGCAGGGGAACACCAGCAAGGCACTGCCATGAAGAGTCTGCCCTTCAGCAGTCAGCTCTGGGCCTCCCTGGTTTGAGTCAAAAAGGGTAAAAGCAACTAATGGTTGTCAAGCTAGAAAAAAAAAAGGTAATTATTTATTGGAGAACAGCATCATTCATCATTTTCCACTTTGCTTTTCCCAATGAAGTCTCTGAAATGACAAAACACGTTCAGCAGTAAGGGATGCAGGATTTTGGGTTGTGCTTAGAGAGTGGTTTTCAGGATGATGGATGACTTCTTAGTGACTGAACTAACCAAGTCACAGAGCTGGCACTGGAATCAGCAGTAAGTTTGCAACCCTGTGTGCCTTTGACAAGTTCCTCAACATCTCCCTGCTGGTGTGAGTAAAATGTGCTTTTGCTGCTGGGTTTTTAAATGACATTTCAGTTAGTCTTGCCTGCTTGCTTCAGACCTGCCAAATCCTCACTGCTGGCACACTCTTTATTTACAGATGGACAGTGGTGCCAGGCAGCTCAAACACAGCTTTTAACAGTCCCAGGAACACTGAAGAGACAATGAGAGTTCGCCTCAAAGGGGATGTGATCTGTACCCTCTTCTTGCTAGTAGCACTTTGTTCTTTGCTCTACTCCCAACTGGAACATTTAGTCCCGGCAGGAAAGAAGCAGCCAACACAGAACAAGCCTCAAGTCGCACCAAAAATAATCTCCAATCCCAGAGCACCTCGGAGACTGATGCCAGCAGAGGCAACTGCACCCAGACCCCAAGTTACCCCTGTCATGAGACAAACAGAAGTGGCCAAAACCAGGGTCCACACTACAACTCCACCTCCACTGAGTGATTCTGCCTTCAACTTTAAGCTCTACCTCCTAAACAAAGATAACAGGAACTTCAATCTCCTCATTAACCAGCCCAGGAAATGCCAAAAAACACCAGGAGGTCCTTTTCTGCTCATTGCTATCAAATCAGTAGTTGAAGACTTTGACAGGCGTGAGATTGTCCGGAAGACTTGGGGCCGGGAGGGTTTGGTGAACGGGGAGCAGATCCAGCGAGTGTTCCTGCTAGGAACACCAAAGAATAGGACAGCGCTGGCAACGTGGGAGACCCTCATGCACCAGGAGAGTCAGACATACCGGGACATTTTACTCTGGGACTTCATGGACACTTTCTTCAACCTGACCCTGAAGGAGATCCACTTCCTGAGCTGGGCTGCTGAATTCTGCCACAACGTGAAATTTATTTTTAAAGGTGACGCCGATGTTTTTGTCAATGTTGAGAACATTGTTGATTTCCTCAAGAGACACGATCCTACTGAAGACCTCTTTGTTGGGGACATCATCTACAATGCCCATCCCATCCGTGTGCAGAAGAGCAAATACTACATCCCAGAGACCATGTATGGGCTGAGCATCTACCCCGCCTATGCTGGAGGAGGAGGGTTTTTGCTGTCCAGCTGCACCATGAGGAAGCTCTCTAGGGCTTGCAAAGAGGTGGAGCTGTTCCCCATTGATGATGTCTTTTTGGGTATGTGCTTACAGAGAATCAACCTCAAGCCCATTTTACATGAAGGATTCAAGACCTTTGGCATTGTTAAGCCTTCTGCTGCCCCACACCTACAGACATTTGACCCCTGTTTTTACAAAGATCTCATGGTAGTTCATAGCCTGAAAGTTGCTGAGATCTGGCTAATGTGGAACCTGCTCCACAGCCCACGGCTTTCCTGTACTCAGAAGAAGCAGGTGAAGAAGCCTTTCCAATGGAAGAGGAAAGCTCAGATAACACCACCAGCATCACCCCTCAGATAATGCAGGCGGGGGGCAGCACACACAGCAAACCAGCCAAGAAAGGGAGCCTGGAACTGACACAGCCCAACAAACCAACTTCCCGAGTATTTTTGCACATCTTATTTACAACATTAAGAGAGGACAACAAACATTTGCAGGAATTTGCCCAAGTTCCACATTTGCATATACATATCATGTGGGTCCTTCTGTACTAATGAGTCCAAATAATCATAACATATATCTAATTTATTATTATTTATTAGGATTATAGTAGTGCTTAGTAGGACAATGTGTAAAAGCACATTGAAAAATGCAGTCCTTGGAGATTTTTCAGCATTGTTAGAAGAGTGAGAAATGAAAGAAGACATAGGGTAAGAACAGACACCAGGAAGCACAGGGATCATTGTTAACTTGCTGCTTGACTTGGACTCATTGAAAAATGACCAAACACTAACTAGGGTACAGGAAATCGAGTCCCCTTAGTGTGTGCTCAGATCACATCACTGCTGCCTGGCTGGTTTTCTGCAGGCCTCCTAAGAAGAGAACAACAAACAACTGTTGAAATGAGGTCCTACAGTTGCAGTTCAGGTGGATTACAAGAAAGCAAACTGGATGCTGAGGCTGGCGTGGCTGGTGGAGCAAAGAACAAGTAAGTGGATAATTAGAAATGAGCAAACCTACAAAGGGCCTTTAGAGAAAGGACAAGAACTTGGAGTCGATCACTTTGAGTCTTCATTTTTCATCATTCTTCTCAGTTCAAATATCTGTTCCATTCACATGCTCAAGATTCAGGGGACCAGTGGAGGAGGTTTTGGCACTTCCCTGAGCTCGGGCTCTCTGCACTATGCTGACTAACATTCAGGGAAAATTCAGAAGTCGTCAACAGTATTTGATCACTCTCATGATCTGACCCAGATTTTCAGAAGGTTTGCATCGAGAGAGATCCTTTGGCCTTTGTGTAACCCCACACAGAGCTGCTGCTTGCATCACACTCGGGAGCTGCTTCAAACCAAAGAGTGGACTGGGCTGGTTTCTACAGACCTTGGTGCTCCTGCTTAGTACAGTCAGCTGCAGAGAGCAGCCAGGATTTTCATACTGCTGTGGGTGTCATGTGAAGGGAGAAGGTTTTCAGACAAAAGGACTTCAGAATAAAAGTCCATCTAAACTTATTGCAAGAAATCAAAACCACACAGCAGTCTTTCTGTTGGGCTTTCCTAGGCTCAGCTGGGAACTTTGTAAGTATTTTAAGCATCAGGCACGAACACTGAATTGCTCAGTTTTTCAAAGTATAGTCCAGATGTTGATGCATTTTGTTTTTCCCAACAGCAGACTACCTTGTAAGAATGTATTTTCATCAGACATCAAAACAGAAGTGAATTCCTCTAAATCAGGGTTAAAAAGCTATAAAATTCATGGGGCAAAGAACCTGAATTCACTTCTGATACTGTGTTTGTTAATTCTTTTACAAGTTTTTACCCCCTCAACAAAACTCCTGTCCTTCAGAGAACCCCTCGAGATGGCACATCCACACAGCTTCAAAGGAAACTACAATCAGTCATAAAAGCCCAAAGTTCCTTTCTCTTGCACAGAGCCTGCAGCACAGCTGCATTTCATATCCGTGTGTAAGCTCCCTCCCACCCCACAGTAGTTTGGGTTCAATACTGGTACTAAGGACACACAGAGAGAACAGCAGGCTGGGAGTGTATGTGGCAGACTATGAACAACAGCCTTACACATCAGTAATCTTCATCATCAGCTCAAGCCCTACAATGTATTTCCAGGAAAAGGTCAGCTATATGGAAATTGAAAATTTTTTACATTTGGGGTATTTTCAGGATGCAATCTTGAAATACAAAATGTTCACGTGAGCTTCACGAGGAGTTTTGCAGGGTGTAGAACTAAGTCAAAGCCTCACTGGTAGGACAGTCACCCCCACCCCTGTCTGCTGACGTGTGTGATACTTGTGTATTTATGAGATTGTACAGAAATGTATTACCTGTGAGCAGTTCACAGTTTGGGAAATTATTTATACCATCATTAAAAGACAGCATGCAGATGTGCCTCTAGTTGTCAGAGTGAGTTTGTCAAGTACACCTGCACACATGTTGTAAGTCTAAAACCACAGGAATTTTTCATGAAGACAGTAACAGGAAAAATACATTATTCATTATTTTGGATAACTTGGTAAGTCTTTCCTCATGCTGGACTTAACAGCAATGACAGAAAAATAAACAGAGTTTACCTTGCAATTCTCTGTAAGGCAGCTACTCAGGTTCAGCAGTCCTTTTAAGTGTTTCCTTTTACACTTGAAGATGCAGAGATTGGCTCCTCCCTTTATAATATCTTCAGATCTGCAATCTATCCACAACATGATCAAAGTTGTTGTTCAACATCTGTGTTGACAGAGTCTGTGCCAGCACATACCCTGATGGCAGAAACAGAACTAGAGTAAACTGTTTACTCCATTATCTTAGTCTATAGAATAGCTCATTTCTTTTACCCAGTGAATACCAGTCTTTTGATGAAAGATCCATCTGTTTTTGTTCTCCAGCCTCTGCTGCATGGCCTATTTGACCTGGCTTTAAGTTTCCATTTGCCTCTGCAGTTGAGCTGGAAGTTCACAGATGCCATATGTGAGCATAATGCTCTGGGGAAATGCTGAGGAGCTGTGCTGCAACCCCTGCAGTTTATTGAATTCTTCTTACTACCATAGTTGGCAAAGGCTTTGACTTCACAAGATTGTTTCCTTAAGGATGAGGGTCTTTTCAGAAAATCCTGAAGTCCCAGGTGTGTATGAGAACTGGCAGGAAGGACCCTCTACCAACCTTTCTGATGCACTGCAAAAACCCAAACCCATCCTTTTCAAAATGACATTCTGAGTAGGTTTTATTAACTGGCTAATTGAGTGCACCAGTCATGCTTGCTGTAAATCTTTGCTTGGCAATTTTTTTCATGACTAACCCAGGACAAGAAAAAAACATAGAAACATCTTAAGTTGGTCCCACCAGTAGCAAACAAGGCAAGCAGACTTTATCAGTATAAACTTCTGAAACTAATACAGTACAGTAAGTTTTACTGAGTCCCAAGGATCCACACACAGTCAAGTTTTGTTCCTGCTGTACATGAATAGCCAGATTTGGTCACTTTAATGAGCAGAACTGGCTTGAGCCTCACATTCACCACCTCCAAGTGCATCTCTGGACATGGGAACTGGTTGTGAATGCCAAGATCCGTCATTCGGTGAAGCCACTGAGACATCATAAAAAAGAAAGCCAAAGAGGACTGTGAAGCAATTCAGTATTAAAATCTTGTGCTTCCTGTCTGCAGCTTAATTATTCATCTTTCTGCAGCAGGTTGTCAGAAGCAAACCTCAACTGCAAACTCAAAGAGTACAAAGTAATCAAACGGCTCAGAGAACCTTCACTAAATATCAGCACTGAGAACATTCCCTGGGGAGTGCTGAAAGACCATTAGATCAGAGAGAAAAAAGAGTCTATCCCAAAGCCCAGCATGAAAAATTGCTGATCTCCTGAGCTGTACCTCTTCCAGCTGGACTTGTAGGTCTCAGCACTCAGCAGCCCAGAAAATCAGCCCACCATGTTTCCCTAATGAGGCTACTAACTGCAGTGACAGTTTTAAAAACCAGTAAAACTTTTAAATACAATTTTTCATTACTTTCTATCCTTTATATGATCAGTAAGAAAACCATACTGAGGAATGAGAAGGGAAAGTAAAGAGGAAAGTAAACACAAAGGAGGAGCACAACTGAGTCCCTCCAGGAGTGGCAAACAGCTCCCCACCATTCCTGGCCAGCCCAAAGCTCTCTCCAAACGATTCAGACTCAGTCATGGATCTTCCCTCTCCCCCTTCCTTTCCCAGCCCATCTGTTGACAATCCATGTGCTAAAACCTTGGAAAAACACAAAACAGGTTTGCAGTGACAGCCTTGTGCCCCTGAGCTGGGTGGGAATCAAGGTGTGATAATAAGACAAATGGTGTCTACAGCCATGGAAGCAGAAAAGGGTGAAATAATCTCCTCAGCCTCCCTACTTGTGGATGCAGCAGAACTGCCCAGCAAGGGAAGGGGTAAATTCAGGATTTCAGGGTTACAGCTCTTCTGAGATGAGCAGAGGGGAAAAGGGAATACAGCAAATCAGGCTGGTCTGATTATTTAGCTAATTAGGCTGCACATTGCATAATCATACAGGGTTTCTGTGATTGGTATTTAAACTAAATGTCTCTCTGAAGGATAATGAGAATGAGACTTATGCACTCAGTGGAATATATATATAGATAGATATAGATATATATAGTGTAGGTGTAAAGCATTAAGGCACTTAAAACCAGCTTCCAGAACTGCAATATGCAGTACGTTAAAATAACTACAGGAGCAAAATTTCAAGGAAAATTCATTAATGTATGAAATAGAAAAGATTACATTAAACCATTACAGCTAGTCCAGAACAAAAGTTACTGTAATAATGGTATCTTACACCACAGAGAGTGCCCTACTCTGCAAACTCCAGCTTACCTTTCCTGCTGTTTCAAGCACTCATTTTTTCCAGATCATGAGGAGAAATGATTTTACCTGCTGGAAAAACAGACATCCCCACAAAACACCACAGGAGATGGGATGTAAGCTTTGGCAGATAAACATTTTATCAGTGACTTTATTAGTAACAGCAAAAATTCACATAGGCAAAGAATATGGTATTTAAGTTGCACTTGAGCTCTCCAACACACACACTCCCCACAGAAACAAATCCTTGATGGGCTCTGCTTCACTGAGCCTATTTTTAATGCTTAAGAGTTGTATCTCCAGTAAGCTCCATCTTTCATTTCTCCTTGTTTTACTTCAGCCTTACCTTCTCTCTGAAACAACCTGGTTCACACTTTACATGAACCAACCAGAGCTAACCAGTATTTTAACTCCTCAGACACACAGTGAGGTATTTATTTGGCTACATGTGCTGTGTCAGATTGTGTCTGACACAGTCAGGCAGAGAGGAGGGGGCTTTGCACTGGTGTAATCAAGATTTTTAAAAAAGGTGTTTCTCGGGCAAAAGTCGGCACAGAACAATTGTAACTAGCATGGAATAATGTTTCTTGCATCATAACATCAAAAATTATTCTGAACACAGTCAGTCCATGTGAAATTGTGCCAAATCTGACAACTTGGTCTTTGCCCAAATACTCTGGAGAAAGCAAGCAGAGAGGGCTTGGACATAACATTTCTTTCAAAGTAAGAGCCACACTGACTCACACATGCAGATTTACTCTCAATGTACATTTTGAGCCACCAAACACAAAAACCTAACTGAAGTTCTGGCTTAGAGTGGTTAAGTGACTAACAACTTGTAACAGCAGGTAGAAAGTCAGTGTGAAGGGGGCAACAACACCCTTGATTTCCTTCTGGAACACAGCAGCTGGCCCCTAACCTCTAGCCAGCCCCAAAGCAATGATGAATCACCATCTTCTTGCAGTGCTGAAAGATTTTGTTTTAAACAGGCTGGATAGAAGCTCTGGAATATGAATTACCATGATCACATGAATCAGTTCTCACACACCATATGATTACTCTCTCAGAAAAAAAAATTCTGTTTAGAATTAAAAATGTGACTGTTCCTGGCAACAGAAGATTGCTTTTTCTTGTCAGGAACTGCATTTTGGGGAACAGAGGGTTCTAGTATTACACAGCACCACTCATCTATACAGCACTGCCTGGAGCCATCACAGGAGCCCAGGGACTGCTTGAAGGCCTGAAGAATACGGGAAGAAACATCAGCTTCACTTCCTTAAAGAAAGGCACAACAATCAGTTTTATTAAGTGTAAACAAATGAAATACTGTGGACAGTACTACAATATTTAAGTTAAGCAGACACACACACACAAACTCCTCACTTCTTTACAAAATAAAATGGCACACATCAGAAGGGAATCATATGCACTGTATGTTTTATTAAAAATGCAATTGTACTGAAGTTTGTATCAAACAGTTTTATCATATGAAACCAAAATGAAGGACCAACACACATGTTGCCAACATGCATGATCTGCATCAAACTACACAGAATTATTACAAGGAACAAGGCCACCTGGCAAAATGGGATCTGATGCAGCCCAAATCTCTCAGTTCCTCTGGGAGGGGGAGGCAGAGCTGGCCCCTTGCTCCCCCCTGAGCAGCCCTTTGCACAGAACAGCTCTTGGTTCAGATGAACTGCCTCATCCCAGCCTCCCTTCCTGCCACACTGCCATCCTTGCCTTGTCCCCCCGAGCTCCTTTACTCTTTCCTCTTCTTTATGATTCAGACCCACCATCAGTCCCCTCTACCCATTCCTAAACTTCTCATGCCAACAAGTCCTTAAATGCTCCACAATGCTTCTCTAATGCATCACCTCAGGAACAGCTTGGCTCGGTCTGAATAGGAGCAAACAAATCAAAACATGCCAGACAAGAGAGTTGTGAACAGCTGCATTCACAAAGGGTGGGTGAGGAAACCCATAAGAGCAGCTCCACATTCTCTCTCTTGGTGCTTCTTCAGATCTGCCTCTCCCAAAAGTCATATGCTTTGAGCTCAGCCCAGCAGCAACAGCCAAAATGCAAAATTGCCTTTAATTTTTTGTCTCTGCAGAGAATTTTTCAGTATCAAGGGGCTGACCTGGAGAAGTGTATGGGCTATTAAGAGAGAACTGTTAATTACCTATACTATTTTAGTCACTTGGACTCACGAGATCTTTACAAGTCAAGCTGGGAGTCCCTGTAGCTATTAAATACCTTTGGTTAGCTGCTGCTCCTAAGTCTCAGGGTTCATGCTACAGCAGCAGGCCTGACCTCACTCTTCTGAAGAAATTCAACTCAATATGCTTGACAGCAGGAGAGTGGTGGCATCTGCATAGCCATTACTCAAATCATCCCATCAAGGATTTATCTCCTCTTGCAGCTTGTCTGGAGCCCTTATTAGAAAAGGATGAATTAAAATTAATTGAAGTTAGCATCAGGATTGCTGTCACGTTTTAGTAACAAGAATCAGCACGCACAGCATCTCAGTTCAGAGACCATAAAATTGTGCAAGAGCACACTGAGCCAAGCAGCAGGCAGGGTCAGTTTGTACTCCAGCACTGAGGGATGCTGCAGGAGGGCTGAGTGCTCTGCCTGCCCCACACAGCCAGTGCAGGAGAAACTCCAATGGAAACGAGTCCCATTCCTTGTGCCCTGCATTAACCTTTGAGCTGTTTCAGGGCAGGGAGACTCCCAAAGCTTTTTGTGAAGTCCCTTGGGGCACACGAATGCAGAGAATTCACATTTGCTGCTTTCACTGCAGGCATTTCCTCCCTGCTGCTGTGCCATATTCCCCCTCTTTGAAGCTCCATCGATTTCCATGATCCCCAAGGGCCCACAAGAGTGTAACAATCTCATTTCCGAGCACAATGCAGAGCCCACGGTGCTATCCACTACAGTTTAAAGATTTCCCTTCTCCACTTCAGGGCAAAACCTTACAGAATGCTTTAATGTATCTACCAAGTTATGTTAGTTACTGTTTCTTTGGAGAACGTACTGAACTGGCTATAAAGTCACTACAGACTAGTCAGGTACTTCAAATACGATGTCTGAAAACCAATAAAATAAAAACAACTAATTGATAAGAAAAGAAAAAGCAAGAACATCCATCATCTTATTACAAAAACACCCAGCAACTGTATTTAGCACAAAAACAGTAACTGAGAGTCTCTTTTTATTTTTCTTTCAGTGTACATGCTCATTATTATTCCATTGAATTTACAGAAGGGCTATGTAAAATGAAATTAAAATTAGAGAGGAAACAAAAAGGAAGATTGAGGCATAGAATTTTCTTAGCAAGCAACGATCACAGGAGACAGCACAGATTGAACAGGGATTCAACAGGAGTGACACCTAGGGATAAAGGTAAACAGTAACTTTTTCCTTATCCATTAGATTCTCCATGGGGCTTTTTTTGTTTGTTTTAGCAAAACAGTTTAGAGTATCACAGTATACAGGAAGACTAAATGGCAAAGAACGTCTCACACACACACACACATTTATCCCTGCTACTGGTCCAGAATCCAAAACTTCAGTTAACATTCGATTTCCTATCTCTCACTCATTGATAAACTATACAGGATTACACTGTACATGGAGTTAAAATTACAAAAATGTCATATTTACAAAAATCTGTACACACATAGTAAAACTCACAAAATTGTCATCTATGTATCACAAGTTGCGACACCAAAATATTAAAAATGGGATAAAATTATACATTTCTCTTGTCCATTTTTAAAAAGGGTTCATTATTTCAAAGACAGACCACCTATTTCTCCCAAATAAGACTGGTAAGAGAACTAGAAACCTAAAGTATCCTCCTGGGATAAAATGTCGCGAGCAGCATCTCCCAACTAGAAAGAAGCCTATATCCTGTCTGCTGGGGTGGGGTGTGCAGTTAGCATGTATGTACAGAAATGGTGAAACTACAACGAGGATGTCTTTGGCTAAACCTTTGGCATAAATTAAAATCACACATCAAAAGTTACAGAAAAGGTTATCTTGGTGATGGCGGAATTCCAGAATTTCTTTCTGAGATACCATTATGTACAGCTTTTCTTTCTCTGAGGAAACAGAGTAGGAATAAAGGATTTTGGAACAGAGGCAAATGAGGCAACATTATTTCTTCGTTAAATTTTTCACTAGTATGAAAAATTGTATCAAATCTTTTCATTAAAACATAATTCAGTCATAGAAACAACCCCTTCCAGAATTTCTTTTTCTTTCGAAATTGCATATGAAAAAAATTAGTAAACCAGCCATGACAGAAAAAAATTGTATCAGCATATCAAGTACATATTAGTGCAGGAAGGTGGATAAATTTGATCCACTGTATAAATAAGCTTTATGCGCAGTGTACATTAAATAACCACCACACCCCACTCACACCCAGTACACAGATGCTCCTCAGTGAAGATAAACGTTTATCAAGTAATTAAAGTGTATGTAGTGCAAATGTTACAACCAAGTATTATGCACATGCTACTTGCTTGGTTTAAAGTTACACAAAGATGTGGTGCCTGAAATCATGGACATATATACATCCTTGTCACACTTGGTACAATGTCCTAAGCCACAGAAATACCGAGGTGTTTAGATCTATATATATATACACACACGTTTTCTTAAAATGTGACCACCACATCAATACAGTAACACAAACAGACTAAAATCAATACCTGCTTCCAGATGCTCCAAGGCTCAGAAAGTTTGTGCTTCTAATTCTTGCAGTCATTATGTGCCCCTCTTCCATTTCCCCCTTCTGCCAGCTGAGAAGGAGGGACAGTCTCTTCAGGTCTGTGCTGCATAGGATGAGGGCAACGGAGAGGAATAAATGACGGCACAGGCACCTAAGCTGCTTTCCTCCATCAACAGTTCCATGCCCCATGATGAAGGGTTGAGAGAATTTCCTCTCCACACCGCTCCTGGGTGGAAAGGCTTATTGAAAAAAAAAAAAAAAATCATAACGTGCTTTCCATATTATAAGTGGCAGCAAATCAAGGCACGCTGTACTAATTCTGTAGCATTGAGATTAGCTGACTTTGCAGGGGATGCTCACTGGGGAAGGTCCGACGTTCTCAACTGGCTGCTGGGCCGTGTGGGGCCATACAGAGTAACAGAAGCTATGTGATTATTCTGCATCACCTGCAAAAGCACAGCAGGGAAAAGGGAAATTAAAAGAAGTGCTAAACGAAACAGAAAATGAGAAGTATTAAAATGGTCAACACAGAAGTAATCCACCTGAAGAAAGAAATCCCAACAACAAATGACAGCAACAAGGTTTTGGCTAGCTCCTAAAAACAGTCTCTTAGATTTCCATGACACAACATCATCTGCTCCAACCAGCCATGTGAATGTATCTCCTGCTAGCATGTGTTCCAGGTGACAACTTGAAGTTTCAGCTTTAACATGCAAATGTGCAACTTCAGAGAAGAGGTTGCAAAGTTCCCTCTTTCTGCCAACAGGCACTAAAATTACACCACTCCCAAGCACTGGCTTTTATTGCAATAGGAAGTAAGAAGCCACTCATAGTAATAGCAAACTCCTCATCTTCCCATGCTTAGATAAAAATAAAAGGGATTTTTCCTAACCTCAAAGATCATTCGCTGCAGTCCAAAGCAAAAGGTTGACCCAAATGGGTTAGTGTTGTTCGGAGATGATGACCTGAACAGAAAAGAGGGGAAAAATATTTAAAATGGATATGTGAGGATCAGGAACATCTTAAGGAGGAATAACTATTTAGCAACATAAAGTGAATTACAGGCTTTCATCAAAAGAAAGTACCTCTGCATTATGCAACACCATTGCTAGACTCCAAGTGAGCCAAAGGAAACTCTGCTTGGTGCAGCAGAGCCATTAATAACACTTGGGAATAAAGTAATCAAAAAGCCACTAGTGACCTCTACAGGAAAACTCTCCTGCATTTAACTTGAACAGGAAGAACCCTAAAAAAACTCCAGATACACAGGAAGAGAGAAGCACCATGTTACTAACTACACATTACTTTTGTGCAAGATCTTTCCTTTTGTGTCTCAACCTCTACCATATGTATTTACCATATACAGTCTTTTATTTATATTTACTCTATACTGTCTATTAATCATCTGGATTTAGCATGTTAAAAAGATTAACCTATACGATGCTGAAATAGAATAATCCAAGTTTTATTAAACAGTGTTTTTCAAGATCTATGTACCACTTTTCTTCCAGTTATTTCTGGTATTTTTGGCTTGTGCATTGACAATTTCTGTTCACTGCAATGAATTTTAGATTACAGCCAAAAAACCCTTAATGAATATTTACCTTTAGTCCTTTCTTGTAAACTGGTCAGTTTTTCAAATGGCATGTCTGAGCCATTTGAGATGTGCTCAGTAAAGCGCTCTCTGGTTGAACTACTCTCTACAACACAGATGGAAAAAATAGAAGGGCTCTATGTCATCACTATTTCACCTTAGCTTTATTTCATTCACATGGTTTCTGCTCTAATCATCTCACTGGTATAACACAGGAGTAAAGAGGAACACAGGGCACAATGATTAAGGGGGAAAAAAAGAAAAAAATCAAAGTCAAAATCACATGGAAGTCCAATAAAAATATATTAATTTATCTGAAATTGCTGTGGTATTTGCAAAGTATCCATCCCTTACACTTCTTCTGAGATAAAAATCATGGATTCACATCATAAAATGATAACTCTGCAAACAGATAATGCCCATTTAACCCAGTATCCACCTCAATGCCTGCAGAAACACAGCAAATTTAAGGGCTATTCTATCTTCGGTCAGCCTAAAGGATCTGTAGAACCATGTATGTTCATAAAAGACAAGCTTCTTCAGACATACTGCAGCTGTATATGTTATCACACACATATTTACTGTACTATATAATGTCATGTTATTGAAATACTTTTAAAAAGTATAAAACCTCCGCACTATTTATTACTCATAAAGAAAAAGACTTTTTAATGCACTGTTTTTTCTGAGATCTTCTCTGGATTTTCATTTCAAGGAATTTTGGAAATGCTTTCACTTAGCATGTCAGTTTATTTCCTCTGAGAGCAGCTATCTTGTCTTGTTAGTGGCCAAAAAACCCTGAAACTTTAACCAGCAAAGCAGTACCAAAGTAACCACACTCTTCCTCGTCCCCTGTTGTCAGCCCAATCCTTGCCAAGCAAAATAAAGAGAGATTTTTACCTGTGAAGTACCACTGGCTTCTCTACAGGGTGCCCCAGCAGATCCTGAATACTGTCCCACTGTAATTACATCAGTGAATTTGTGTTAAAACGAGGCACAAGAAAACTCTCTTTTTATCTAGAAAGACTGCCATACACATTTGTTTGTGACAAACCTATTTGTCAAATAAACCTGAGGTTGTATTTACAGAAGTATTTTGTGACTGGAGCCATCCTCAGTAATGGAACTATCCATTGCTAGGGATAGTAAATTCTCTTAAGGTATATTCTCATTTTTGTCTAAAAACAGTTTGGAATTAGAATTATTAACACAAAAATTTCTACAGATATTACGGATAAAATGTAGCTGGAAAGTCTTGTGGCATTTTAGGGGCACCCAAAGACCAAAGCAGCTTCAACAAAATATCCTCTTACATACCTTTGCAGAGAGGAAAAACAGCCCCACTGCTACCTTTCCCAAAAGTCTTTCTTTGATTTAAGCAACAATATTGGAGAAGAGGAAAGCTGCACTATTTTGGGAAGTGTCCAACAGTTTTCCTCACTTTAACAAGACTCCAAGAACGGAGTAAGTTAATTCAAATCAAAAAGTATAGAATGGCATCTTCCAGATTGCTGACTCCAATTTTTCTTCCCAGTATGGGACTCAAAATTCACCAAGGAAAGCCTTCATTTGGCACCCCAGGGACCAAGAGAGCAGCACTGACACTGGCTGGATGTTGACTGCAGAGACACTGATGAACAGTTTTTGAGAAGGTTTTAACTTAATGCAGCTGTCAAATATGCAGCAGCTGCTGCCCAGCTGGGAAGTTCATTTAGGTGGTAAGGCTGTAGAGTCTTCAAGAAGCCTTCTGTCATTAGATGCTGTCACACTGGCAGTGACATTTCTGAAAAGCTGCTGCCTAAGAAACATCCCATTACTGCTGCCCTTCACAAGAAAGTGGAAGGGCACTGGACTCTCTTGTTAAAAAGTACATGCCTTCAAGAGCTATGTTTAGTACAATGGCTCTGTGAGAATTTTGTTTAAGAACATGTCTCCAGCTAACATTCAGCCACCACTGCTGTTGTTTTCCCCTATCACTTATTTCCCTATTCCTACCTGCAGCTGTGTTAAAATGCAAGCCATGCCATAATGTAGTAATTTAGTTTACTTGACATGTGCTATTACAAATTAATTCAATCTTTTAACACACCAAAATATTTAAAACACAAGACACACACTAACTGTTGGCCTTCTACTATTCCACTTTAAAACAAAATTATACCACTGCTGTTAATTTCTTTGAAGTGTACTGTAAAGTTGGCATGAATCATTTACATGGTTTAAGACAATTAGGAAAACACTCAGTTCTGCACAGGCTTACCTTGCTGTATGTTGTACATGTTTCTGTCTGTGAGTCAGCACTATCTATGAAACAAAAACAGAAAAGCTTTTATAACTTAAGCTCCCCTACACAGTCCTTTATTTTGGCATGTTAATTCAGATAGCAGGAGACACAGGAGCATGAGATCAGGTCATATACAAATTCATCAGCATTCACTAGCAATCAGAATTGTCAGTAAACACTGATTAAATGCCAGTTCAGGTGATAAAGCAAACATCCCTATTTACAGGAACTCCCAACTTGAAGATTATAAAAGCTTAAGCTTTAATCTTAGGTGGAAAAACACCATCTAAAAGAAACTCCATCTCTGCACTAAGCTAACAGGCCTAGCCACTCAAAGAGGTAACACAATGTGCCACTCATTAAGTCCAAAACACTTCACTGCACTTGGAAGGAAAACTGGCTAAAACTGACATCTGGAGAGTCAGGAGCTGGCAGGCCTGAAATCAGTTAAAACATCACTTCCAAAATAACGATGGCAGAGAGCTTGGGAATCACAGCCTACTTATTAAATAATAAAAGGACAGCATTGCATGTACAGTTACAGCCTTTAAAAAGAAACTGTTTGCTGGTGGTTTCAAGTACTTTCATACATATATTTGGGTACTCCTAAATACTGAAAGTACATTCCCAAAGCAGTGGGAATGGACCTAGACACTAAACATGTCAAATATAGCTTTCAGTCAAGTTAAAGACCATTTGCTCCTCTGTATTTTTTCCTCTCCAAACATGCTCTCTTTGTGCTGAGAGTTCAGTGTCTGTGCAACTTGAACTCTGGCTCTTAATTTATCATCTGAACTTGAACTACAAAAGGGAACTAATAAAACTGCATCAGGCACTGCCACCAGAGGGAAGAAGATGGGCTCTTCAAAACTGTTATAACATCTGTTCGTGACCTGTTACATGTCCTGGACATACGCTAGAGGCCAGAAAAGCTGGCCTAGAAATGCCAAATAAACAAAAAACCAGACACATTAATACTAAATTCATAATGCTACTTGAGGTAAATAAAATTAATTACAAATTAATGCTTTGAAGTACAATAATCTAAGGGAAAATAATTTTAGAAGTGAGAATTTTCATGCTCATTCTCTTGGCTGAAGTACAAATCAACTTTCACGTAAGTCTGTATACCCAAACATTGTTTTTCCAGGTTTTTAATTGTCCATATGCTCAAACTGCTGTGACAGCCACAGGAGGATTGCACTTCACACAGCAAAGTGCTCGCAGTAAATACCAATCAGAACGAGGAAAACATCCCTGGCCAAAACCTAGGCAGCATCTGGCATTCCCAGGATAATCCAAATCCAGTACACATTTTTTCTTATGTTGAAGAAGTCTACTTCAATCACTCTGATCTTCAGACAAACCCATTTTGCTGAGATTAGTTACATGCACAGAGCTGGGAATATCTTAGTATTACCTTGCCAAATCAGCACTACTGATTATAGATTTTTTTTTTCCACGTAGAGATTTTCAGGTGAACACAAATAGACATACTTTGTAGCACACAGAGTCAAGATATTCTGGATGTTTATTTTCATTCCCAGATAAACCAGATTATATTAAATACCAGTAGACTGGACAGATGAGCTCAGACTAACACTGTCTTAAAGATTTTGAGCCTTCAGGTAGAAGGTAATTGATTTCAGCAGAGTGGTAGCATTACAGGATATTGTGATGTTGCAGCTCAGTATTTGTGCGATCCAAATAAGTGAAGAGGTATGCAAGTAAAATCAGAGAACTGCTACCTTGCCCTGAAGTGTCTTGTTCACTTAAATAGAAACCTAATCCCAAAATTTCTTCTCTGTCTCAATGACTGTCACTGTTAGCATCCTCTGGTAATGAAGGACAGTTAGAGACAAGAATTGATCCCAGTTCCCCTTGAAGCAGTCTGTGCCCCCTGAAGCAGGACAGCAGGGAAATGCTCACCTCTCTTAATGACGAGTGGAATCTTGAATTCACAGCGATGGTAACTAGAAAGTGCAAATCGTAAAGCTATTAGAAAACAGAGAAGCCAAGATAAACTGCACAGCCACAGACTGACAGCTCTTAATAATCCCTTTAATGAAAAGTCACATCAATAATAAAATGAAAGTGAGAATCTATGACCACAGATTAAATTCTCACTTAGATTTTTCCATATCAAAAAAGGCAGCAGCCTGGGAACATCTTAATAAAATTTTCTAGAGGACACAAGAAGTCCTTCAGCACAAATTACTCTATTGTTACACACAGTGAATAGAGAAATACTTAGGTATGAAATAGCACTACAGACTTCTCTGTCACTAACTGCTTTAATCAGACATCCAATCACTAACTCAGACTCCTCCTCTAAAGAGTTTACACTTAGAAAGTACTGAAAACATGTTCAGTAGCATGAGTTTTTTAATCACTAACTGAAACGATGTCAGGAAAAAACCAGCAACATAGCTACCAGTAAATGGGCACTCTTACTAATACAAAGTTTGCCTCTATCAAGAGTTTGTACATCATACCTGGACCAAGAATTACCTTAGATCATTCACTGCTTTAAGACATACTAGTCAGTAGATATAAAGGCATTTAAAAGTAAAAAGAAAATACTACTAAAAAGATATTACTAATGATGTCTGAAACTTCCACAGGTTACTAGATACACCAAAGAGACTCATGAAAAAATATTGTAATTCTATGAAGAGAACATAAGATTTCCTTTTCAGTTGTTTTAATGTACTCCTTAATAGATGAGTTCTGTACACTCACATGTTGAAGTTGTAATGACCAGGATAATTTGTATGCAGGACAAATTTCTTCACCTTGTGAGTGTTTGCATCAAAGAGAATATCCTGTTGAAGACAAAAGACAGATGAAGCAATCTGGATAGAAGAAGGTGGCTTTCCCCAAACCAACCCCAGATTACTTAAAATAGCACCTGTATAGAGTGACATATATTTATCTTTCTGGAACTGAATCAAACTATGAAAAGTAATAATTGAAAAGAAGATGATTTGTAAATTCAAATAACACATTTCCTCCAGCACTCAATTACAACTGCAGCTTCATTTGCTAATGTTGGCAAGTTTTCTAAGGAGGTCTTGTTTTTCTGCATATTACTTATAGTAACGTAGACTAAAGCAAAACAGCTGCAAGAAGGAACGTGAAGATTTAACTACACCCCACAGCTCAGCAAACTTTCACAACTGATGTTATGGCACACCTGCCTCAGTTCTGTGGGACAGGGGCATGGATCTCAGGAAGAGTTACCTATGCATCAGGCATGACAGAAAAAGGAGAAACCCTGAGACTGCAAAAGTGCAAAGAACCCTCCATCCACTGGTGGAGATAAAACACTGCTGATTAGATTTTTAAGTGTTAAAGTAAAGCCAAGTGCAGCTTTTCATATCCAAAGATTCCTAAGGCAGCAACCAAGAGTTTGCAGCCTCTCATTTCCCACAGCCTTCAGCCTCCTGAAAAAATTGCTGTGTAACTAAACCAGAAGTTTACATGAATTGTTTAGGGAAGCTTTCCACTCACCACTCCAAGTGTGAAATAATTGAAGAAGTAGTCATTGCACTTTGATGGGACCTGCTTATGGGGTGAGGGCGAATGGATTTTCATCTGCAAGAAACACACTTTTCAGATGCATTCAACAATGCTCAAAGATAAATAGCTTTAATAACATCTCTACATTCAAACAAATTGCTCGAATCTCATTTGAAGCCTTTGTTCAATATGTAAGATAGTGTGCTCCATGACGGGACCATCACCTGCTTGCAGCAGCACAGTGACACATCAGCTTTTTCAGTTATTGGAATTAAAAGGTTTACTTACATGATGCTGTGTAAAAACATTAGGAAAAGATCAAAGCATATGCTAAGGTTGTTTACATACACTCTAAGTGAAAAAAAATAGGCAGCACATTTGGATACAAAAGTGCTCCCATTTGCAACAAGTCTTAAAACAGTTAACATTATGCAATTTGATTTTTTAAATAAATTTAAACAGATTTGCATTAATTTAGATTTTAAAAAGCTTCTTAAAAGCTATTATATAATGGTTCAGCCTGGTCTATTATGTCAAGTAATATGTCGAGCACTTGTAATTTGTGCTACATGGCAGTTCAACTTCACTGACCTTGCCAAACACAAGCACTGTGATGAGACTGAGACACCACTGAACAAAGTCTGTGCCTGAATGAATTCCCTCACCTTGTCTTCGGACTTGTAGAAGACTTTGTGTGGAGAGCCCAAGGTGCTGAGCACATCCTGGCAGGAATCACCAAAGTACACACAGCGCTCAAATACCCGCATCTTGGCATCGGCTAAAACACCTGGGCCACAGCCTGAGGAATGGAAAACAACTCTACATGCATCCTTCCTGATCACAGAATACATCAGTAAATCAACACCAAAAGGTTAGCATTCCTTTATTTATCACAAACCAAACAGCTGCATTCCTCAGACAACAGTGCCAAACTAAATTTAACCATTTACTTTGCAACAGTGTAAACATTTCTTATCAGAGCGGTGCATGTGCTGACTATTGCACGGTTCCCCATTTTAACCTACACTTTCAGCCATACTACCTTCACATCCTTGCCATTCACATGCACATGACTTGGTTTCCCAGCCCATCTCAGTTTGACCAGGTGGCTATGAGCAGTAAATACCACAAATTATTTCTATCTCTAGAATATTCTACTTTAGCAGCTAGAGATTTATCTCCAGCTAAAAACATCAAGTGCATAAAGTAAAATCCCTCATCCACATGAACTGTATCACAAAACACACATTTCTTTACTCAAGATTTCCATAACTTACTAAATCAATAGCAAGTTCATGCCTGTGCAAATAATGTTAAAAACAGATTTTACTGAATAGCTGTTACACAGACGAATTGCTGACACGTTACCAGGTGTTAGGAAACGGAAAGATGTTGCATTTTGTGAGCCCATTTGCTTTCAGGAATACAGCATCTTACATTTACCAGAATGCAAGTACACACACGCAGCAGTTACTGCAAAACACAGGATGTGCTCTAAATACACACTTAGCTTTCCTCACTATGCATTATTTATGTAGCTAGTTACCCACTAAAATAAATCAGAAAAATCCAATTCAGGCAGCCTTGATTTCTTAAGCAACAGTAACTTCAAATTAATACATGGGCAGAGAAACTTGAGATAGAACAGGTGTGTAATATGTTCTAAAAGAGTTTCTACAAACTTTGCAAGATAAGAACAGCACATGTCCAGATTGCCTCTCTGCAAGTTTGTCTGAACATCAGTGATATTTTAATAATTAATTTACTCTTTTACAACATTTCCTTTAAGCCGCATGCATATACATTTTTAACAAAACTTGACACTTGAAGCATCCAATTTCTCAAAATCATTGACATAACTATGATGCTATAGATAACTCCTTCCCCAGTACACAAGGATATATGTGCTCTGCAGTAAATAGCTCTACCTTATCTTCCTCTAATAAGAGAAGCAAAGTAGCTTGAAAATATCTGCTCCATTTTTATTCATAATTTTTTATTCTTCATCTATAATTTTCTTTTCTCAACTTCTGCATATTGTGAACGTATTCCAAGTGTTTTCTCAATATACATAGAGCTAGTATTCAGGACAGGTCAAATACTGAGCCTCCTAATGAAAATTGTTAAGAACAACTCAGTATTGTTTCTTAAAAACATTGTCAAGTCTCAAGTTATGGTGAGTGAACAATACTCCTTTGCAGTTATTATATCTTTCCCTAATTTCTAAGCACACTCCCATCTCTGAAAGCACATACCAAAAGAGAGACTCATCAGCCTCTCTTCACTTTCACCACTGTCTCCCACAGTAAATGAAAATAGAACTGAATTGGAAGTGCAGTTTAAGGCTGCAGTATTAACATAGTCATTTGCTGGCATTTTTAAAAGCCTTTCAGATTTAGTCACAAAAATATCAACATCACACAGTTCCCTGGAATCTCAGAAAACGCTCACATACATGAGGTTTCTTGGTTTGTCATGGGGTTTTTTAGTGATCTACTGAGAACAGTGATGTGTTTTCTTCTACACATACACCAGGAGACAAATTCCATTTCTGCAAACAGATTCTTCAGACTTTAAACATGTGAGGACTCCAGTTCTCAGTGATTTCTCCAGAGTTAGGGAAATGCAGTCACTCTACACAGTTCACCTTCAAAAAGATTTAACTGGGTTTTGCTTCCAATAGTTCAAAATAAGGTAGATAGAACACTTTGAAATTACTTATTAAATCATTACAAATAACCTGTGCTTAATTTACACGGGTTTACCCCTGAGGAGAACAACCAGTGCAATGTTCTGAGTGCCAATACCTGCAGTAAGTAGGCGAAGCCGTAAACCTGAGGGTCCAGTTCCATCTCGCAGAACATCGACGTTCTCAGCGTACACATTCCCAAGGAAACAGCTGAGGGGCATCAAGGGAGCCCTGAAACCAACCACACAAAATGTGCATAGGATTTGCTTCACCTTCAAATTTTCCTGTAATAAGCTGGTACCAGTTCACTGGAACAGAGCACATTAATTTTGACAAAGCTGCATGTAACTGAGACTGAAAATCAGAAGTTATATTAAACAGAAGGATCAAAGTGTGGGGGAAAAGAAAGATGAACAAGACAGCACTCAAATGCAAGATCTTTACCATTAATGAAAAACCCCAGCAAGTTTCAAAGACTCCAGGAATTAAGAAATTACAGAAACTGTACCTAGCCTTTAGATTTCTCCTATGAGGTCATGTCAGCTCAGATTTCTCTCAGGGAAAACAGAAGTTGTGGGGGTTTTAGAGCTAACTAAATCTGTGAACTAGACATATCACCCAAATGCAGTAGAAGAGCTTTCTCTCTGTGATCCTTTCACTGCTCTTGGGAAGGTACTTCATAGCTCAGAACATGAAATCAGCTTGTGCGGGTACACCAAAGGTAACTGTGCTGCTTTACTGGGGAAGTTCTCAATTTAATTCAACAACAATATTATTTTAGAAAATAGTAACAGTCACAAGTGAGCTATTTTTAATGGAAAGGCATATTTTCTGTGTATATGCTTGTGTATGCTCCTTAAAATGCCCTTTTCTTATGTTATTATGTTCCTACACTGGGTAAGTAACAAGCTATAAGCTGGGCTTTGAGCTCTCTCTCACACACAACAGAGCCCCATGCAACAATCAGTGCTTTCACTAAAGCTCACCACGTCACAGATGGGGACAGACAACAGCACTTTTCTCAAGTGCACTTATTTCTAATTAGGGGACAATGTCTGCATAAACAAGGCTCCCTCCCTTCTGAGCAGTAATCCAAGGATGTGTATATCTCCTGGCTTAAAACTCAACTGTCTCTGCAAAAGACACCATCTTATCAGTTTGGGTATTTCTAAGATTAGGTATCTGAGAATCCTAGAATGGTTTGGCTTGGAAGGGACCTTAAAGATCACCTAATTCCAGCCCCTCTGCCATGAGCAGGGACTCCTTCCACTAGGCCAGGTTGCTCAAACCTCATCCAGTCTGGCCTTTAAAATAGTAAGCTCAGTCAGGTATCTGCAAATACATTGAACATATGGTAGATTATACATATGGCATATTTTATTAGTTTTGTTTAGCAAGAGAGTTTCAGACCCTTGATAGGGCCCTGCCATGACATACATAGTATCAATATGCTACAAGCTTACTGACTGCCTACACCAAGTTTGATTTGCTTAGGAAGAGGTCATCAGCACAAAATTTAGAGGAAGAATAGTCTAAACATGCGTTACTAAACTCATTTTAATTAATTTATTTTCAGGTCAATTGAATTTGGCTACTACAGCTGAACCAAACTCATTTTACAGCAACATGAATCAAACCAACATTTGATTATAAGGTCTGAGGACAACACCTACAGAAATCTGACTGAGGTTGGTATCTAAAGGCATTCTGCACATCACCAAATTAACATAAGACCCAAAGTGAACAAAAAAAAAATAAACAATTCTATTTAGCAATAGCAAAGCACTAAATGAATGATGGAAGAGCAGGAGCAGCTGTACATACTTGGTGTCCTGCAGACTGTTGCCGTTGTAGATGTACATGCGTTTCACAGTCGCGCCATGAGGAATTTGAAGAGAGGCCAGACCATGGGCAAAGTTAGGCTGTGGAAACACAAAATCATTCTTGTTACACAGAGCAGCAGACACTGCAGCTTGAGGTCAGAAATTGCTTTAGAGATGCAGTATATGCTTACCAATTCAAGTCTCCAGCAAAAGACAAGGGAGCAAAATAACAGAAAAACACAACCTTCAAGGTGGTGGTTTTTTATATTCCACCACTCCTGGATTCCTGAGCTGGGGTGAAACACTCACTAGGTTTATTCATCAAAAAACAGCATCAGTCTGACAATTAAGCACTGTGTATACCGAGAATTCAAGTTTTTCCTTGGTCTGATCACTGGCAGCTAGCAATTCTCAAATATTTGTACTGATACACTGTATTTAAGGTCTAAGAAATCATCTGTCTTAAAGGAAAACTTCCCTTTTTTGTCTCCCACTGCATTAATTTCAGCCTTTCAAAATTTTTGCTGGTTTCCAAGATACCTTATCTGATGAACAGAAACTTGTTCATTAAATAGATTTTCCGCTCTCCTTATCACCATTCTTACACATACTGTTTTGACAGGGATTTGAGTGCTCTCATCAAAGAGAAAGCATGCTAAGGAAGTCAGATTGATTCTTACTGCACCAGAAGAAGGAATTTCTTTCAATTCTGAATGTGACAGGACATTCAAGACCAACAATATACTTTGCTGTCACCAGACAGAAAAAGTCCTGTATTAGTCACAAGCAGTCAACAAAAACAGGAGGCACAATATGCAAACTATTACCTGGTCTACTTTAGCAGGACATCACATAAGGTAAACATACACAAAATTCTTAGGAAAAAAATAACCTAAAACAATGATTTTCACTGCTGTAGGTATTAAGAAAGGAACCTCCACTACTCAGCAAATCTAGAGACAACCCGATTTCAATCCTCTTCCTGAATTTGCCTAGAACATTAATACCTTTTGCTTCTTAAAGTAGTCAGACTACAGATTACTGAAGTCAGAAAACATTTTCATGTTCTCCTCCCTTGCAGCTTGTTTCCAGCTATACAATAAACTCCAAAGTTTTCTTAATAGGTTTTCCATTTCCATAAGCAGAAGATTACACTGTTTTGCTAAGTTGCTTAGCACTCCCAAACGATCTTCCCCCAACTTGACAGATTTTGACAGATTCAAATTTGACTTCACTCTGCAATCTTTTCTAATGTTCCTCTCTAAAAATCTCCACAAATGCTTGTTTCCCCTGTGGACAGTTTCATACTACTGTTTTCAAAACGATCCTACTTCTACCTGTTCCTGGGGAGACTTTGGCATTATACTCTGTGCGAAGAACATTTTACTAACCTCACTAGAGCAACTGAGTGAGACACTTAGAGAATGCAAAATTACTTTCTCCACTGTTTTAGCAGTTTTATTTCAACATCTTTTAGGTAGTCCTGCAAGGCGCAGGGAGTTGGTCTCAATAATCCCTACAGGTTCCTTCCAACTTGATATATTTTATGATCTTTTCAGATCTTTGATAAAACAACTGACTTCCTCAGTAGTTTGGCTATGTCATTCATCAATGCCCTGGGAACTCTTGCATGAAAAGAAACTATTCTTTGTTGGGGCATTCTTTTTCTTTGGTTTATTAGGTTTCTATTCACCTTCCAATCTGAAACCTAACTGACGTTCATTACTGCTAAACAATAACTTCCCCTGGTTATCCCCTGTGACATGTCAACCACAACCACTAAAGCACTAGGCTGTGACAAAGAACATGTGTCATCATGTTGGCTGATTTCTTCTTTGTTTTGGCTCTTTATATGCTCCTTTATTTTAATGCTTTTTAACTGGTGAAGACAGATTATACAACTGAGAGCATTTCCATCCTCACACAAAACAAGTCACACATACATTTTTGTTAGTACAGAAGGAAACCACAGAGGACCTGATCTGGTTTCCACTTTAGATGGGGATTTCCAAAGATTACAGAGAATGCAGTAATGCATTTAATTATTCAGTAACTCATCCAAACATTTGGTGAATATGCAAACAGGCATTACAAATATAACTCATTAATTTGGCTTGCTAAAAGCACTCATACTGAAGGACACTTAAGATGAAAATGTATTTTATGAAGTCTATCCTACTTTAGTTGCATTATCACTTTGACGAGATTCAAAAATATCTGATAAAAGAACAGCCTCCCAGTAGATTGCTTAATATTTATGTATTTGCATAGACAGCACTGATATTTTTAGAAGACTTCTTTCACCAAAAGAATTGCTAGTCCTAGTTCATGATGCAAGCAAAACCCCTAAGCACACACCTTTTGTCAACAGGAAGTAAATTTTTAACTTTGACATGATTACCTAGCATTAATAAGAACACAACTGAGGAGTTCAATTCCTTCCAAATTACTGGCTTCTTTTGCTTGCAAAAGACAGCAAGACACAATGCAAGTGAAACTTTCCAAGTACCATAGAGGCAAAAAGACCATCCATTGACCAAGAATGATTGCTGACCTCGTACTTCGGGGTTTCAGTCCAGGAGTCTAACTGAAAAGAAAACGACAGTCCTCTGAAATTGAGGTGAAAGAGTTGCTCAGCTGAGTTATACACTAAAAGGGAAAAGAAAGTAAAAACAGAGTTACCAAAATAATCTAAGAATCCTCCAGTTCATATTTAACAGCACCTTCATCACCTCAATGAATTTGTTACATCTCAGAATGCAGGAAGAACACAATTACACTGGACTGTAACAGCTTTGCTTTTAATTTGATGCAGTAAAAACACAGCAATAAGAGGAACCATAGATTCATTACAGTTACCTCTGCAAGCCTGCAGGCACTAACCCATCCCTAACAATATACTTATACAACATGACACAATCAATTACACCTTAGTATCTCTAAAGTAGTTTAAATAGCCACTATTACTACAAAACAATTCTGTTCATTGTTATGTAAAACATTGCAGAGTATTAACCAGAAAGTCTTTGAGAGAGATGTGCACAGAACACTGATAACTCCCTCTTCCACACCATAGGGCAACACTAATGGGAGTTCAAAGGAGAGCTCACCCTGCAACCTGCACTTCCACCTCTCCTCCCAAGAGGAGCTCCCGTGCCCGGATCAGCTCCGTGGATTCCCGGGTAACACGGCCCAAGGAGGAAATGCTTCAGACACACAGGTCCTGGGCCATTTACAATGATAATTAAAAATAGCATCACCAGAAACAGCAGCCAACCAGTCAGCTCCCATAACGAGCACTAATAAATTAGAGCACGCACAGACTTCCAGCTGTCACCACATCACGAGATGTCCTGATTCACTGCAATCAATTGCACAACATCAACTACAAACAGTAAATGTCATCCCAGTACTTACTCTAACAAGACATACTGTTTTCTGAGACTGAGGAAAGATTAAAAAAACAATCCCAGAAGACAGAGAGCTTGGGAACTGTTTTGGGATTGATTTTACAAACTTCAACCTGTGCCCGGTAGCCACTGGGGGAACAGAGTGTTCTAGTAACACACAGGAGCTGACAGCTTGAAAACACCAGAGGCTAAAAACAATGAAGAAACTCTCTAACAGGAGAGGCTGCTTTCTTCCACTTTACCAAAGGAATACCAAAGGCTCAATATTCCCTTCTTCCTTACCATGTTATATTTAAAATGACATAGCATAGAGAGAAAATGCACATAAAGAAATATTTTATTCCCTCCCTCCCACAGTGTCTTTCAACTGTTCAACTTGAAAGACATATCACAAGGTATCTGGACAATGCCAGGCCACCCAGGGTAGAAAAATAATAGTTGAGCAGTGAGCATTAAGCTTTCAAAAGTCATCATTTGCCTTTTCTACAGAATGTGCTGGCTAAGAGTCTTTTCCACGCTTGTCACTGAAAGGAAAATGTGTGGAGAGAGGGAAATGTTTTGATCGGCAAGAAAATTACACAAATCTCTCTCATGTGATAAATTATGATACATCTTTTCCAAAGCCCACAGCCAGCTGGAGAACTATTTTTCCCCTAGTCATGCCAAGTGTGATATCTGATTATACAAATCGCATCAGTTCCCATCCCCTGCAATGTTTGTTGATGCTTAGGTTTAAAGGGCAAGGAATTTTTTTTATTCTTGGGAAGTTCTTTCATATCTCCCTCAAAACCACAGATCACAACCACATGACTGAACAAGGTAAGGATTTTCAACTATTATTTTAAAAAATATTTTATCACCAGGTACCCTGCTAATTCCATTCAATATTGCTGATAGAAGCAAAAAAATTGCTCCTTTGCTGCTGCTCTCTGGGAGGAGGTTTGCCTTCCAGGAAGGCAGCAGAGTGTGACCAGCTGGGAAATATTTCTGTAGAGCTGACATGACAAAGCCACCAACACCAGCAAGGCTGCAAAAGGGACACAGCTTTGGTAAAAAGCAGAGGAAGATCCAAAAGTCAAGTCTTACTGGTAATCAAGCACGAGACTTTTCTGGCACCTTAGGGGAGTCTGGGCCCCTGCTGAAGTCCAAGAGTTGGAGAGCCAGAACACAGCAACCCCATCCCATCTTTGCAAGGCCACTGTGGTAGGAGGGAAGGAGGACTTGTTCTTCTACCTTATGACTTGAGTTCAACCCCACAGCCCTGATCCTTGCTGAATGGCACTTTGGCAGAAAGCCACATCCATGAGGACTCAGGACAGGATGTGGTTTCAATAGAGCCACTGGCAAAAGCAAGCCTTTCCCAGCAGGAGGTCAGGTCAGAGAATCATGGAAATGTGGGATAAAAATCTTGGCTTCAATGAAGCTGTTGACCTCCAAAGCGGTTGTATTTCAATAAGCCCCATGACAAAGGTACTGCAGTTTCAAACTAACATTAGCCAAAAAGTAATGAAGCTGGTTGATTTTTCTGATGACTCTTCTTTTTTAAAACCACTGATCTGGCAAAACCAAAAGTGCTCACTGAAGGTTGGTTTCAACACAAAACTGTTGCTAACCTTTTGAAATTTATTTTGAAACTACCACTGTATCCCGTTGCAGGAAAGTTCTGCTGCAACCACCTTGGTTTTAAGTGAAAGACATTTTGAGTGAAATTCTAGTGGAGGTTAACAGAGATAACAAACAAAGTACATTTAAAGGGCTTGCACTGGTAGTTTGAAGGAGTATTAGCACAGAGAAGTAAAGGAATGGTTATGTTCCTTTCCTCATGAAAACTACCATTTGGTACTTTTGTCACATTAGGAGGAAGGTTTCTCCTCCCACCCCAGCTCCAATTTCTGTGGGACATGAAAACGCCATCACCATCCCCCCACCCATGATGAAAACCATTGTGTTTCCTGAAACAGAAAAGGTGAAGAACCAGAAAGGAAAAAAAGAGTTATCAAAAACTTGTGTTGCATAACAAAGTTCAAGCTGTTTGTGTCAGGCAGCTTAATACAGAGCATTTACTTCTGCTAAGTAAATGCTGTTAATGGAAGAGGTATTTTTCCAATGAGGAAACATGAATAAGCAAATGCACCAGTGAAATGGTAATAGAGGCCAACATTTTAATAAATACATTTTCTTATCTACATGTCACTAGGTGGAAAGACATTATAAAAACTATCACCAGATGAAGCAACTGGGCAAGTTTTCTTAATTGAATATGACAGGTGCACAAGATCTGCAAATTCAGCACAAGGACACGTGGTGCCAAATTACGTTTTTAAGTGCTTGCATATGATTTTATGCAGTAATAAAACATGCTATCACTTCCACAGGCAACGCTTATGGCTCACTATGTATTTTTACAGTTCACATTATCACGATTTTGGAAGTGCTCCACCTCTACATATTTTTAAATAAACCATAATCACAGAACAAATAAAACTGATAAGCCACCCAGAGCACCCACTTTTACCCTTCTTTACTTCTCCAGTCTCTTGTACATACCATTTCCACAATAGATCTAACCAAAGATTTCTGAGCTTCTGTCTAAGAGGAACTGTTAATGTCAGGACCAAAATTCAAAAAGGCTCATTCTGGTCCTTGGGGTATTACAGCTAGAAATGCTCCAAGCTTCATTTATCTCAATCTGATATTCATCTACTACTGCAGGCTTTTATGCAATGATATTGCTCTACCCACATGACCCTCCCTGGCTAATAAATCCTGTTCTGTAATGAGCAAGAGATAGTCTGCAGAGAGCAGAGACAAAGGCTGGATATGCAATCACCATCCATCACAAAGAACACTCACCTGTTTGGGATCAGCCTGACTACTGCAAATGGACTGCCCTAATTTAAAAATAGAAAATGAGGCTCTGGAAATGGTATCTTGACTACATGGAGTTAATGTTCTTCCTTGTTGTGCCAGTTTGTGGCTCCATTTCTTGAACATTCCCGTTTATAATTATAAATATCTTCTTCAAAGTTCCACCACTGGTTTATTTTCATAGCCTAACAACCCCCTGAAATACACTTTTCATTTTCATACATAAACAAGGAGCTTAAAGATAGTCTTTTTCCTGCTGCAGAGATGGTGAAAAGCCAAGTGGCTGTGCAAGAGTCAGAGTGGGTTCAGCCAGGTTAAACAAACTTGTCCTGGTTCTGCTCATGCTGCACGTAGACTGACTTCACACCTCCCCAGTGCCCCCAGGACAGGAGTGGGGCTCAGGAAGGTGTAAGCCAGTCACACAGCTCAGATTTGATCCTGCCTAGCAGGGGTATAGCCACATTCACAGAGCACCGAGACTGAGCAAACAGCCCTGGCTGACTCTGCACAGAGAGAAGCTCAAATCTCTGTGCTCATGGTATACACAATCCCTAAGGATGCTGGAGAGCTGACCATGCATAAGGACTTGTAACAACAACAGCATCAACAACAAAGCTCACAGTTTTCTGGTACTGGCAGTTCACAACAGATCATTAATGACATCTGAATACACCACTCTGTTCCAGTGACTCTCTGCCTCACCATTTCACTTCCAAAAAAGAGTCACAATTGAACTGACAATACATTTTACATGATTTCCCAGCTGTAAGAATATGACCATTCTGAAACACAGCTCCAGATCATATGACAACAGAACTGCCTACACATTGCTCTAGGCAGACATACTGGAAAGGTTTCCTAGAAAGAAGTCTGTCAGGCTAGGTGTGCTTCTCAGAAATTTTTGGCTTACCTCCTGGATGTGTTGCTCCAAATGACTGATCAATTTGTTCTATGGTTGGAGCAATTGCCTGAGAGTTAAAATGGACACCACTGAAAAAGAAAATAAAATTAATCTGCCTGAGGGAAACCAAACAGATGCTACAAATATTTACTAATGGCAATACCACATCTAAATGGTAAGAAATCTCCAAGACCGAAGAGTAAACTGGTAATTTAACTGAGTGTCATGATCAAGAAAAGATGATTATGTATAGTCCTTTATGACAGCTATTTTTGATTTTTAAAACAAACAAATGAAAAAAATGAATTTGGGATTTTAAAAAATGAGCAAGAGGAAATCATGGGAGGTCTTAAATCACTTACCAATATTTTAACTTCACCTTAGTCAAGTCATAAACTTCAATCACCTGAAACACCAGAAACAGAAACAATGCCACAGTTCAGACACTTGCAAATCATTACAGAGGTAAATCCTTATCAAAAAGGCAAGACTGGCTAAGTGCTGCTTGCTCCCCTTCTAACAGAACTCTGCCAAGATAAACCACTGTGTCAGAGATCAAACTCCAAAACCTGATTCAGCAACTGCACATCTGAAATAAGAACTGAACAACTCTGGATTCAGGAGAGAACCCTCACATCCCATGTACATCAGTATTGCCTGCAGGAAGAAATACTGTCACTGACACATCAGCATCTTGATTTCTACAAAGCTTACTGTTAAATTCAAAGGAAAGCAACAGCAAGGATTAGCTAATTAGGGAATCCTCTGATCAATGTCAATGGGCCATTCCTTGGGTTGCTCCTATTTTCCTGAAGAATGCCTGTGCAGGGCACAAAGTCCTAACACTGACTACACTGCTGTAACTTTCCAGCCCTTCTAAAGTAAAAGATGAACACAGCAAGACTTAGCAGTAATATCCCATTTCACCTATACATAATGTATCTCGCAACCTTGCCAAGCATTACAGAAGACAACCAGAAGAGCAGCCCACAAGGGATCAGGGCCAGCCATCATACCCAGTTCTGATATTTAGAAAATGTTTTAGATTTGACTGAATATTCCAAGGAGCTTTCCACTCTGCAGAAAATATTAGATACAGATCCTTTGTTCTGAATACATTATTGCAAGCATGCATCTGAGACTGATGTCATATGATTTTTATGACTGTCACTGGATTTTGAGGCTATACTGGGCTTTAAGCAGATGATTTTTGGCAAGTAGCCATGGACAAACACAAGCTTCTTCCACTCTACATATGTGTTCCTGAGTCAGCAGGAAAAGAAAACACGTACAGCTCATAACCGCTGTAAAGCAAAGGTAAACACAATTTTTGTTTTGTATAATCCTCCAACAAATCATTGGCAGATCCTGACAGGACTCACTCTTCAGCAAGAGAATAAAGCAGAGTTTCCCAGGGAGCTTGCTACCAAGTGTGGCTTTAAAGCCTAAAAATATCACCAGCTGAGAAGGAAATCTTGGTTTTGGGAGATGCCCAGCAAATAACCCTAAATAAAACAACTAGCAATGTTTTAACCACTACCTCTATATATATTTAGAAAAAAAAATAAATCAACATTTAATGGCATTTCAGAATACAAGCAACAAGTAGGGACAAAGCAAATAACAAACTGACATTTTGGCAGAACCAACAAGAGAACAAACATTAATAAAACACGTTAATATAATACACTTGGAATTATGCTTCTTGGAAAAACCTAGTTATCTAGTATTTTAATTCAAGTGCTGTTGACATGCCCAGATGTCCTTTACTGTTAAAGCCTATTTAAAAACAAAAGCTACTTTTATGAAAAGCTAGGACTGATTTTACATTTTTTTTTCGTGCTCTTGCACATCTTTTCCCTCCACAAAATTTTTTCTGAAAATAGAGAGAACCAGCCCCACCCCAGATCTTGTTTTGCAGCCACTACTGTGTGCACTGGGCACCTCCTGAAGTTCTGCTGAAGCTGCACAGTACAAGACAAAAGGATGAGCTGAACGACCAGGAGCAGTGCACAAAGAATTGCAGTGGCACAAATGTGGCTCCCCACAACAGAAACACCCTGACAGCAGCCAACAGGCACCAGTTTGCCAACAGTCCTCTGCCCATGGCTCAAACAGATCAACATTTCCTTTTACCAACAGTGGAGGAATAAATGAGTGCAACATAGCAAAAATTAATGGCAATCAAAGGATCTCAAAAGTCATGAAAGTCATAATGAAGAATAGGCCAGGGCACTTGAAATTATTTTTTTTTTTCTAAATTACAGCAGCTCCACTGACAAAAGGATCAGTTTGATTCTATGTGCAGAGAACATAAACTGAGAACACCAAGGACTGTTCAGTGATGGGTTTACCACACAGTCAGAAGACCATTGTTTAAATGAGTAAAAGCTGATGTTTCCTCACACTCACTGTTTTGATAACTACTACTAAGACTTTAAAAAATGTTCACATGTCTATTACCAGCAATAACAAACTAATGCTGTGAAATCCAACTCTTTCTTCACCTCAGAGGCAGGACATATGCTTAATGCTCCCTTAATGAGACTTTAATGCTAAAATTGCTTTCAGGACCTGGCCCAGGATCTACTAGTTCATATCAGCAACATCTCCTGCAATGCTTTGGCTGCTGAAGGTGTCTTTCCCCTTTCCCTCTGAAAAAAGAGAGGCAACTTCTTAGGATTATTGCTGACTTTATTCCTGCACCAGCTTCCTTGGAATTGTCAAGATTTTCCATCCTAGTAGCCTGTATTTCAATCTCACAGTCAAATTTATTAGCAAGTGTGTATTAAAGACAAAAAACAACACACAAAGGGAATAAAGGCCTCCTGATTTTTCCAATTTTGCTGCTGCTGAGCAACACTGAAAACAGAGACACACCATCTTAAAAACAGGCATTACTTTACACCTACTATATTCCTTTAACAAGTTCTGTTGCTCACTTCTGAACTGATCCCATCTAATTTCTTCTAGAAAACTTTCTGAACATTTTTACAAGTGTAAGTTTTCATAGCACTGAATGCATTTACACAGCTTGACTATTCATAGTTCAAACAAACAGAAGTATCACTAGACCACTGAACCACAACAAAACAGAAGAGATTGTTTTTCCTGTATTTTTTTATTTTTGAAACAAAGCTAGAAACACATACCAGAAGAGTTTGGAGTTTCTGGTTTTTTCTTTAAAATTAGCCTTTAAATACAGAAAAACAAGAAAAGAAAGGCAAGAAATACAGAAAGGCAAGAAAAGCTCTTGCTTGGTTCTTAGCACACTGGGTGTGACAAAATCAGACCCTCAGAAGCCAGAGATGAAGAAACAGGGTATACACGACTTATAGCACCTCAAAAACACTACAGGATTGCAACATTCCCCAAAAAAGTCAGGCAGCAAGCCATGTACTTGAAATGATTATGCCAATTTTGAATTCAGTCTCCTGCAGAATTACATAGAGTTCGAAAGATTTCGTACAGCTGACAAAGAACTTTCAAGATATTCTCTTTAAAAATTGTAAATCCACGTACACAGTCTGAGTAAGTAAATTCAAGAACTTGCCAAAACCAAGAATTCCTTTATTATAGAATGACTTCATGAACAGAAACTACCATAAGGAAATTACAAACAAAAATCTGGGACAAAAAGTGCTCAGTTGTCCCTCAGCTGAGCTCAATTTGAACTGAAAATTTCCTTCAAAATGTGCATTTTTATAATAGAATTTTAAAAAAATACTAATAAACCATGGTGTTACAGGCTATTCTTACAGAAATAAGTACTTCCAACAACTAATCTGGGTTGCCATTCAACAATTTCATATATATGAAGTACACAAAGAGCTTGAGTTTCAGCTGATAGCACATGCTTCTCTCCTACAGTAATTTTTGGGATGAAGTAATGGCTGAACTTTGGAGCGTGGTATTTTTCTGCTGGTTTTATTTTAGATGTGAGTAAAGGGCAGAGGGCTCCACCTACCACTGTTCCAAACCCTGCAAGTATGGATGTGAGCACCATATTCCAGACTCACCTAAACTGTAAGCATTCAATTTTTTAGTATCACATTTAACTCCACACTTCTGCTTTCAAATGTTAAGCAGCACAGCAGTTAGAGCAGTTCACTCTCACCCAATTAGCCAAGTCAACACCTAAACACTTCTGTCACAGAGTAACTTACACCCACCAGGTGAGAATCAGAGACAATTGTTCAGCACAGCTGGTCTGGCTGAAAGGCCCACTCTGAATAACTAAGAAGTTAACACAGATAAATTAAAGGCATCATTTAAGAGATTTTCAAAATTCTGTACTCATGTAGTCATACCCCTACAGCCCCCCAGTTGCACACTTTGTATGAATAAAAAATACCACTGCCATTACAGATACTTTGCAAGGACAGATGCCATGGGAAGGCAGTGACCAGCCTGCCTTTTATTTTGCATCTTAACTACACCAAGCATCCTTGAGAGATGCAGATCAGCTCTTGGTCACCTAACAGCACAACAGCCAAACTGAATACATCAATTGCAAGAATCAAAACTCATCCAGAACAAACTGAAATCAGTGCAGGAGCCAGCCACTCACAAGAGCCCTGGATGTGGCTTTCTGTGGGGAATCACACACTCACAGCCACACAAGTTCTCTGCAAAGCTAGCTTAAACGAAAACTATGAATAGGAGCAAGTTTAACTTCAAAAATAAAATGGCAGCCCAGATAAAGGAACAACCTGGGCAGAAAACAACATTGTCTGGTTTGCATTAATGATGCTCTGATGTCAAACCCAAGGCTTAGCTTTAGTCAAGGCCTTGAGCACTTTCTGTGCCACTCAAAACAAGATGGGCAAGTGAGACCACACTGCACCATCACACTCCTGGGGATTTGTACATCCCCAGAACACAGGCAAGGTGTCTTGCTTCCACAAACAAAGATTTAAATCCCAAACTGAAGAAATGCAGTTCATAATCACAAGAGAGCACTCTACATAAGACAAATTAAATGTCTAAAGGAGTCACATACTTATGCTCTGTTAAGTATCAATACATCCCAGGGTTTTGGTGTGTATTGTCTGTTTGAGGAGGGGTGTTTTATTACCTTAAGTCTCTGATTGAAAGCATCAAACAGCAGTTTGATTCCATCCTGAGTCAGGTTAAGGATGAGGTCATGGCTAAGAGGTGACTGTAAAACAAACAAAAAAAAAGATGTTAAGCTTTAATTTCAAGACTACTTTGTTAAGATATGCATCACTGTAAAAGTATAAATTGGCTACTTTAGGAAAACAAAACTACCTCAGAAAACAATCACTCATTCAATGAATAAGCATAACTAAAATACATTTGACCAAACCTCTCAATCCTCAATTCAATTTCCTTATGAAAAAAATAGAAGCATCTGTATAATATTTGTGCCCTGCAAAAACTCCTAAAAGGGTAATTTGTCTATTACTGTAATTGGTGGAAAAAACAAAAATCAAAACTCAAAACAATATAACCTCCAACTCCATAAAAAAAACCCTAACAAAAAAAACCCCAACAAAACAGAAACCAACAAAACCCCACCCTGAAAATTAACGTTCCCAGTTTAGCATCAGAGACATCATGTAGGGACAGTCTCTCCTGCATTCTTGGTGCACAAAAATACCAAGCCTCACATCAGAACCAGGCACGTGCTTGACAAAGAGATGCATTTCCGCTTCAAAAATCAAACTGTCACAGTCTTTTTTAGGCCTCAAAAGGAAGGCTTCAGACTCTGATGTTGTGAATTTAGGTTTCCTTAGTTACTATGAATCATACCAACTAAAGGCTTAATTTGCAGTCTGCTGGAGTCAATAGGAGACATTCCACTGGCTTTCCTGGTGTCTGTATAGGCTCTATGCCTTCTCAGTCTGCTGGGCCACTGGGAAGCTGCTCTCTGCCCCACCAGTGCAATCCACACAGACACAGTCACTTGGCCCCAGTGCAGCTTTTTGATCATGTACCACCTAAAGCACATTTGCTTCAAAATGCTCTATCCCCCCCAGCTGTCTCCTCAGAGGAGAAAAAAGGTTGAATGGCAGGCAGGCAGCAAGATTCATGTCTTATAACTGCAACAAGCAGTTTTCCAGCAAAAGACAGAATGGGGATGGACAACTGGGGTAAATAAAGGCTTCTAAAGTGGACAGCCACACCATACAGCCCTTCCATGGATTAAGCATAAGGTATATTACTTCACTCTACTGAGAGGAGCTCTGGGGTTTGACTGTCAAAAGCCTCTCATCCTCAATTTTCTCACATCAGCACTGTCTTTTAATCCTGATACTTTCTGAGCATTTTCATGTGCATGTCCCACCCCTTCCCAAACCACAGAGTCAAGTAATCAGATCCTAGACTTCACATCATGAGGTCCAAACAAGCCATGAGGCTTTCCATCCCCTGTATGCAGATTTCCTGTTCCTCTGGACCACTGGAGTAGCTTTTCCTAAAGCTGGTCCAGTTTGAGCTCATCTTTCCTGAACACCAGTGATCTGGTGTGTCAACTCTCTCCTAAATGAAACTTTCACAGCATTTCACACAATGCCATCAATACCTCACTCTTGCTGACAAATTTTATGGCTCTGTGTAGAACTGAAGCAGCATTGCAACAGAACTGTAAGCTTGAGATAAAAAGGCCTAATGTTGATCAGTCATTTTCTAATCCCTTATAAATCTAATTTAGAAAGGCTACAGATAGAGCAAAAAAACCTTTGTAATCTGGCATTCAAATACACCAGCAGAGTTGTTCTGCTATGGGATATGCTCTGCATTTCATTGGTTTCTAAACAGTTTTCATAAGGTTATTTCAAAATTAATGAGAGCATTACAAGTACTTTTGAGTGGGTGGAAAAAAAACCCCAAACATCCGAGGAAAAGCTTGATAATTAGTACAGCAAATAGCTTCTGTTCTATGCTGGCATATTTTCTAATACATGGAAAGATTCAAGGGCACAAATTTAGCTCATGTGACTTTTAATACACAAAATAGAACCTCAAGAATGAAAGATGATGCCAAGAAGCAACAGGAGAGATCTTCCTGAAGGAAGCACCACAGATGTGCAGTTATATTGCTAATCTCTATAAAGATGCAGGAAAAACTTATCACTGAACATTCCCATCAACCAAAATCCAGAGGAAGAAGCTCAGGAAAACAAAGGCAATTAGCATCCCACTTAAACTGACCAAAAAGGAGTTAAAATTCTTTTATTCACAGAAAATAATTCATCAAGCTTCTCTGGCACAGTTTGGGCATCCCATTTATGTCAAGTTTAAGAGAGCACCATGGGCGGGTCTAATTGCATTTAATTGCCATATAAATTTTTGAAAGGAAATACTCACTGCTGGAGTTCCAGGATCAGAAATTCAGTGCTTTAGATGCAACAGCTTTAAATAACATCTGATCACTGTGCTCAAAGGCATTCTTTTACAAGGCAAAGAGGAAAACATGAAGGCTGTTCATGTACAGTTTTTCTAGATAGAAGTTGTGCATGGCAAAGTTAATTTAAAGCTTTGAATCTTCTAAGAACTGAGCTCTTTGTGCTCAGCTGCTAATGAAATGCATGACACTCTGCACGAGGGTGAGGACAGAGCCAGACAGTCAAATGCAGGCTCTGAGTGGTGTGTGAAAAAAAGTATCAGGCACTGAACTGCAATAATATACAGGAAAAAAATAATCATCAGAACTATTCCAGAAAGTTGGGAAGAACTATTTTGTTGGATTATGCAGATGCTAAAACATCTTTACATTTATTGCATTTCAGGAAAAAAAACCCCAAACCATTAAACCCGCCCTGTGCAGTCAGAATAGAAGTTCAGTGTACACAGTCAAGAACAATGTAACTTTGCAAAAAGTGTAAAAAAACAAGGAGTGTTACACCTCTGCTTGCTAGCACTGAACCACTGATCCTTCTGTGATTCTACAATCTGAGTGGAACAGGAATCTCATCATTTATCTAAACAACCCTAGAAAGAATTCCAATGCACTGTGGTAAGAAAAACTAAAAACCTCCAAAGAATACAAAAAACAAGGAATGTGTTCACTGCCAGACAGACGCTCCCATGCATTAATGACGAGAAGCCAGATTTGCAATTCAGTCATCATAAAACCCATAAATCCATATAAAGTGAGAAGCAAAAAAAAAAAAGATAATTCATTTAATGACATGAAATATGTATCCAGCACTGAACACCAGAGTCAAGGTTGTTCTTAGTCATTCAGTATTCACTGCAAATACAGAAGGCCTGAATCCTTATTTTGATACAAACTAACATTCTTTTTCCTGATGCAAAGAGCCATAATTTGCACCATATGAATATCATCTTCTTACTAACATGCACCACACAGAAAACATCTGGAGAGTCCTTTGAGACATCTGAGACTCCTTTGTCTTATCTCCCCTTGCACTTCCATCAGAAAAACACATTTTACTTGATCTAGCAGAAGGGTTTTACTGCTAGTCCCCTTTTTGATGGAAGACAAACACATAACGAACTTAATGCAGAGAAAAGATGCAGAAGGTTTTTTGTGGGGTTCATCACCACTGGACCAAACACTAAAGCAGAATGTAATGAGTGATTCAGTTCTTTAAATTGAAGCATCACTTCACAATGATAAAGTAAATAGACTAGAATTAAATTGTCCAGCCAATTACATAACATTTCACTTCTTAAAGGAAAAACAATGCCCCTCCCTCCATTGCATATACAAAACTGATAGCTGTTAAATCACTGTACTGCTGTGCTGAGGATTATTACATCTGATGTGAAACTTACAAAAGCTGCATCTCTCATGTGGTGCCAATAATTTGGTGTAGTTCAATTTCAAGTAGCCCCACGACTCACACAATATGTACATGAGCACAAATCATGTCTTAATTCACCATGAGGTGCATTTCCTGGCCAGCCCATGCACTACTCACCTGCTCACTGTAGAGAACCTGGACGTTTTTGATAATGCGACAGTGTTTCTGAAGAATTGCTACAGCCTGAGCCAACGGCATTCCTGGAAATAAAAACAAGTATTTCTTCAGTGCACAGACCAGCAACAGCAAGGTTACACATGAGGTAACCAAACCACCATCAGCAAACACTGAGTTACAACAGAAAGGTATGGGGTCAACAAACAAGCTGACTTGACTCATGGTATCAGCACAGACCTGGTGTTTGGAAACAAGAAGTCATTGTTTACCCACCAGTTGTTAGGCATATATGGAAAAAGTATCTCTAGATACAAAATTAAACAGCAAAGTTCAAGCAGAAAAAGCAAAGAGCTTGCCACAGCCTATGCACAAAATTTTCTGATTTTGGGGTCATCAGTCCAATAACTGATAAAATAGCCCATATCAAACTCCACTAGAGCTGGCTAGAGCACTCCTGTACACATTCAATAGGCTCCCGAAACACTTTTTATGGCACACACTTTTTTATTAACCTTGATGAAGTCCTGGGTATTCATACCAGACACATACAAATACTAACACAGAGCAGTGATTCTCCTTAGACCTAAGAGGCCACATCAGCTGCTGATATGGCTCCATTTGTGTCAAGGAAGAAAGTTTATCTTTTTAGTTTATGGACAAGATATACAAACTAGAAACTTGGTTCAATTGAGGCAATACACTTACAGATACTCAGCCTCTCATACAATTTCAAGGGCTTTTTTTTCTTTCCTTAGTGTATATCTTATCTTTACAACTATATATTTTTGAAAGCAGAATGGAACAGCTGATTCTGCAGAAAAAACAGCACCACAGCATCTCATCATTTATCACATTAAAAACCTTTGTTGCCTTTCCAAATGAAATGTGATCACATTCCTGGATTCAAAGCAGGCATTTATAAAGCGAGGTTATGAGCTCGTAACTGTGAAGTTTTATTTTCCGACTAACTGCTGCAAGTCAATTTAGATTAGTTATCTGATATTTAATTTCCATTCCTTGCCCTGTTCTTTTCTATTTCTAGTTTTTAAATCTTAAGAAAGTTGGCCTGATTAGGGATAATTTACCTCAGAACCTACACTTTTATTACATTCAAAACTTTTAGTTACTAGCTGCACCTCTCAAACTCAGACAGTATGTCATGTTTTAAAGCACCTTTTAGACATTATCTACAGCATCAAAGTGAGAAAACTCTCTCTCTCTCTTTGCATATATATCTATCTATAACATACACAGCCAGCTCACCATGGATACTGCTTTAAAGTAATAATGGCATAACTCTAAAAAAAACCCCAAAAATATTATTCTCATTGCTGTGCCCATATATTGCAGCTTTGCTGAAATAATGAAATCAAGTTTTGGCAAAACAGATGTACAGATTAGAACCACAGTGATTCAATTTGCAAATGCCATATACAAACATGTCTGGGAAACTGGTTTTCACCTTAGCCCATAATCCTGGGGACAATTTGGTTTGCAGCTAGAAATTATACATCAGTAGATGATATTAAGTAAAAAAAAGAAGAGTTATTATTTTAATAACGGTAATGAAATTAAAATGCAGAGCCACACAATAAAGCAGCACTGTTTCCTATTATCTAGGAAATAGCAGTTGCCTTGTAGTCTAGGCAGCAGAGTTTGAAGATGACAGTTATTATGTATTAGATAATATTTTCAAAATGGAACAGAAACACAAATAGCAGCAAGAAGCTAAGATCAAAGATGCTGCTATAAAAGTTCCACATTTCTCAACCTAGTAAAAAGTATGAATCCAGAAAAAAAGTAAGGTTGACTGAAGAATCTAACACCCATGTCCTAAGTCAGTATTCATAAAAGACTTGCAGAGCTAAGACCATGAGCTCATTTAGAAAATAAAGCAGTGGCACAGGCTGAACAGAGCTGACAGTGCCATACACTGATGGTGCCAGGGAGGACTCAGACAAAAAGCACCCGGCTGGAGAAGGGCAGAAACACCGAGTTGGGGCTGCAGCTCCATGTAAACTGATGCAATCCTGGGCTGGTAAGTGTGCAAACAGATGGCTCATGTGACTCTCTTACTCACAGCTTTCTCAGCCTGCAAGCAAATGGACATGGACTGGCTTGGTTCAGTTTTCAGCAACTGAGAATCGAACAGATTTGGCCATGCAGCTGCTTAGCAGAGCTACAGTGAGCAACCCAAATTCTCCAAGAACAGTTTATAGGACCCAAAATGTGTTGAACAGCCAGTATCCTCCCTTTGCCTCCATTTGCAGAAAGTCAAAGGAGGAATAAAAAAATGGGTTCTTTTTCTCCAGTCTTCTCACACACAACATCCCCTTTTTCCTCAACATTCGTCAGCCTTTGCAGTCAAAGAGGAAAACAAAGAATTCTTTTTCCCTTGCTCATCAGTCAGGAGGAACAGGGAAGCAAACATGGTTTCCAGCACATCAGTCAGTCAACCAAACTGAGCCATGGCAGTAATGCCCACAAAGACCAGTGCTAGGGCTCTTCTGTCACAGACACTTCCCTCCTCCAAATACTGCAGTGATACAAGCAGCACAAGACACTGCTCAGGAACATCATGGCTTGAAGCATCAGCCTGGGCTAAGACTGTGTGGCTTGAAGGGATGGGGATAGAGAAGTGAATAAAGATTTCAAGAAAAATACAGGAAAATCTAAGATGAATCATAATGCATTGAATAAAGATATGTGAAACATGGTAGGAAAAGACAATATAAAGCACAAGAGAGATACAAGTATGCCTTAGAAATTATACATCTCAAACACTAATAATATAGCTATAGGCAGTACAGAATCAGTATTTAATTGTTCTCCTTTAAAACAGCAGGAAAGTAGCCTGAGAGCTGCAGGGGCACAGGTATCTAAACTCAGTCTCAGTTAAATTTTTTATGCTCTAGTCACATAGTGAGTCAATACTGGAGCCAGAAACAGAATCCAAAAAGTCATGTACAAAATTTTCCTGGCATTTCCCCTCAGTCATCTCCACTGTGGGCACAGTACTGGAAGCCAGAGTCAGCAGCAGTTCAGGAATACTGCCATTAGTTCTGCTAAGAGTAGAGCTAAACAAATAATGAATAGAACAGTGCTGGCAGTGAGAGTCCCATTTACAGCAGCACTACCAACCCTGCTGCCACTAACACAGCTGAACCAGCTTTGTCAGCAGGGACAATCTTCACACAACACTGCTGGTGCACGACAAAGTTAAGGATCCTAATACCTAGCCAGCCTCCTGCTCTGCACCAGCAGGTCATGCTAATTATATATTAGACACATCACGTGGTGGCTATGTTTACTCCAAGAAATACAGCTGAGTTTCCTCCCTCTCACATCTCTGCATGTGTGTGCACATAGACAGAGACACTATAAAATTTTAACCATGAGACTGCTTTAACAGGCTTTCCTTGGGAAAAGGAAAAACATTTTCTCTTTCCCTTCCTTGTTTTGATACTGAGAATGGAGGGGAGCTGGTGCTCTGTATTTATGAACAGTCAGGGTATGCAGCTGGAGGTTGCTTTTCCCCAGGTAACACAGGCACTAAAGGATGGCAGAAGGTCACACAAAGCTGAGAGCACGGAACATTTAAGGTACAAGGAGTTCACCAAGATTTCAAAGGGTGGGACCTGAGGTGCTATAATTAGCCTCCAAAAGCCATTTAGCCCTGTCAGTAACCATCAAGTTGTACTTGACTGAAGTCACAGCAGCATAAACAGCCCTTTGTGTCTGATGGGTTTCATATAAATAACTCCAAGGCACAGCACCACTCCTTAGGTCCAACCTAGTTCAGGGCAACTGTGTAACAGTGTCGTTAGGAACAGTCTGTCCCCTGGCTGTCACAGGTGACAAGAGCAGCAGCCCAAGTGTAACCCAAGTTCAGGCAGACACAGAGGGCTGACACACAGCGCCTTGTTTACATCTACCAAACTCCTGTCACCATTAACTTCACACAGAGCTACAGCAACGATGGAGAACGGAAACAAAAGAGGCCCACACTGACAGGTCACACAACCACTCAGAGAAGGTATTTTCTGAGAGTTTTAAGGACTATCAATATCTGCTTGAAAGCACAGGTCACCCGAAGAATCCACATCATCTCGTTTCAACTGGGCACTTAAGTGTCCTGCCGGAGCACCAGCCAAATCTGCATCAGCTGGGGGGAAGTTCCTTCTCATCACAGTAAGTAGAGAAATAACTGGTAGGGAAGGACTCAGCGAGATGAAAAATACAAATGATTGGGGGGAAAACCACTTGTTATCTAACCCTGAAAAAATATCTCCAAAGTTTACTTTCTCCACTATTTCGCAACCCAACAGCAACACAAAGAAATTGTGAAACTCGACTCACATTTATGAAGGGTTTGTACAGAAAAGCACAGCATTTATAGTATCAGTGCACAGCTGAAGCTGCCAATATCACCTGACACATATTCAGGTGACAATCAGCACATTCATGCTTCCTCTTTAAGAGTTATTTAAAAGAACGACTAGTCTTAGATGGCAAGACAAAAGAAAGCAAACGAGCAGATGAAAGCACACAATCAAATAAACAAAGCACAAGCTGGCAGCAAAGGCTAAAGATGAAACTATAAACTACAAGGAAATCCTTAAAGCTCGTACTTTAGTATTTTTAGCGATAGCAAAAGATGAGCTTTGGCTCTCGCTCCCTTTCCCCCTCCAACTCCCCGAAAGCGCTGGGAGAGCCCCTGTAGAGAGCCCCCCGGATGCCGAGCGGACCCGCATCGCCCCGCTGACGCGCAGGGCCGGGGGAAGGCACACACTTACCTAAGGTGAACTCCCATTGCTCGTTCCCCAGAGACCGCTCGGGCACCACCTCCAGATCTAGCATTGGCTCAGGTAGCGCGGAGGCCGCGGGCTGGCACGGCGGGTCACCGGGTCGCTGCGCCGGACCCCTGCGGGAGGGACGCGGGAGGGAAGCGGGAGGGAAGCTCGCAGCCCGAGCCCGGCCCCGCCACCGCCCCCTGAGGGGACTCGCCGCCCCCAACCCCCGGGGGCAGCGCTGCCTCACGGCGGGGCCCCGCGCCGGGCTGCGAGGGG
>VXBB01006114.1:329394-377079 GCA_013399915.1 Illadopsis cleaveri
AGTCCCGGGTTCGAGTCCCGCCCTCGCCCTGTCGGCTGACCGGGTTCAGACCTACAGCAGCAGCCCCAGTTACAGCCGACACGATAACCTCGGGATGCAAAACAAAATAACCAGCCCAAACCACAACCCAGGGTCATCCAGTTTTTCCAGTTGAAAGGCCAGAGTGGAGGAAAGAAGAGTTAAGGAGAAATTAGTCAGTGGCACGAGCAAAGTTACTGGAACGAGCTCGGGAGTGACTCAGTAAGGAAGAAAGGAGTAACGAGGTCAGCGGCTTTGCAGTGTTGTCTGAGCAAACAGGGTACTGCCACCCAAGAGTTCTGACCCCAGGAAAGCCCACATTTCCCTTGGGACAGGGCTCACAAGGCAGGAACCTGCTTTGGTTACACCCAAAGACCCCAAGTGCCAGAAATATCCACAAAGATGAGGAGGAAACTGAACTCTCCCTGTATGCCAGGATGTGCCACCACCTGGGACAACCCACATCAGACCAGCCCTCGTTTTTATGGTGGAAACTCGATCCAAGATGAAAGGCATTGCCCAAATAAGCAGAGAACTAAAAGAGAAAAACCAAGGATATGGACCCTTGCCATGCTCACACCTCCTCTGGAGCAGGGTTGCACAGGTGATGGAAATTCAAGAGGGTGCAAAGGATGTGGAAGCAGTTGTAAGTCCTTCTGTTGGCAGGCTGAGGCTCCAGGAGGGGCAGAGAGTGGGGGGAAATGCATTTTTTTCCATATTTATTTGAGGGTGGTAGTAGAAAAACATCTCATGGGTGATACCCATCTTCTGTCCCCTCTCCTCTGCTGCATCCCTCCAGGTGGTGATGCTCAGTCCTAGCCTGACCCGAGGCCCCATCCCTGTGCCCACCATGTCCCAGCAAGGTCTGTAGCAGGGCAGCCACATCACATGGACTGTCCCACAGCAGGACAGAAAACATCAGTAAAGCACACCCTTCACAGCCCAACACAGAAATCTGAGGTTGCATATTTTGAAAAAAACAAAGTCAAACATAACTTCAGCTAGGTTTGCACTGTGGCTCCTTCCCACAGGCAGAGCAAGCCATCACTGGCAGGGGAGGGTCAAAACATTAAAAAGAAATCCCAGTCATGTTTGGGAGCAGGACCTGAGCCAGAGTCTGTTCTGAACACCACATTTCTGAGCATTGCTCTTCAGGTCACAGAGCTGTCAAAGCAGGTGAGATTTTAATGTATATGGCATGGAGCAAGCCCCAGGGAAATCAGTTTTGCCTTGAAGTCAGCTGCATGTTGCTCTATTTATTATTCATGCCTTGCTTCTCTTTTTGTTGTTTTTTTGTTTTGTTTTGTTTTTTTTAATCCAAGCATGGTGACATCTTAATATACTGAAAAGCACAGAGGTGCTGCCAATGTTTCCCCTTCACTCCAGCCCTCTGACACATCTTTATTGGCTCAAAAACAGAAATTAGCCTTTCCTCTCCTGGGAGCAGGGCTAATCCTTATGAGCCACTTGCCTCTCTCCAGCTCACTATAGACGTATGAAATATATATATATTTGTAGATACACAGTATTTGTGTATTATTTATATGTAAGTTCATTTGTGACACCCATAAGGAAGGTACTTGAGGGAATAAATATGTCACTAGAAATTTTGCATATGTCATTCATTTAACAGATCACAAAGCACAGCCTCTACTTTTAAGCAGGTCCGTGGCATGTGCAGCCCTCAGGTTGAGATGCTGGGTAGAAAACAGGTGGGTACAGATCATTTTGGGCTTTGCAGAAACCCTTCTCCACCTCCTTCTTGTGTTTGGTGATGCCCTTTGAATGCCCAGTGCTGCAAACTGGGGGATACAACAGTGTGGGCTTCCATTAAAAAAGATTCAGCATCTCTTGTAAGAGAATATCACAAGTACAAGCCGAATTCACCAAGGAGAATAAAGGCCAAATACAATGGCAGAAAAAAAGAAATTATTTCTGAGTGTGCCTCTCTGCTGCCACCCGTTTTCACCATCAACCCAAACTCCAGGCTGAGTGGAGAAGGGCTGGACACTGCCAGGTCTGGGGCTTTCTCCTTTAAAACTTTCACTGATGCTTTTACAAAGAGCTATCACCTCCTCCCCGAGCTCCAAACGCACCCCTGACATTACCGGGAGAGCAGAGCACAGCTGCCGTGGGCAGGAAAGGGCAGTGGCACCCTACAGGGCTGGGTGTTTTCTGGTGAAGTGCAGCAATCCCCAGGGTGAGGAGCACACACCAGCAATAAATCCCAGCTGGCTGAAAACCCCACCACAGCATCCTGAAGGAGGGCAAGTGCAGGCACAGCTGTGATGGAGCCCCTCCTTGCACCTATGCCCACCACAGAGCCCAAGCCCCCTCCTTCTCTGGGTGCAGAAAAACTTCCCCATGAGCCTAAGACATCCTCCCTGGATTCCCAGAGCAGCTGGTTTCCTTTCAGACCACATTCCTCATTCTATCAGCCGAGACAAGTAAAGAAGAAACCAAATCCCAAGTCACAGAAGGCAGAAAACCCACCCAAGGCTGTTTGCATGGCTGCTGTCTGGTTGTACCAAAGGTGAGCAGCTCCAGGGTTGCTTTTGAGCCCCTGGCTTCAATGGCAGTGAGTGGTTTGCACAGGTGATCACCAGCTCCAGAGAGAAGCTGGAAACCCCCAGGGTCAGCCCCATCTCCACTGAGCACTGGCTTGTTCCTCTCTCCTGGAGAACCTCTCCCACCTGGAAATCCAGCTGGAAGCTGGGTTAGGTGATTTTTTTTTTATTTTTTTTTTTCACAGCTGAGCCAGCAGTTATGAAAATTCCCAGATCCCGCAACTCCTCTTCTTCCCCAAACCCAACAGGCACCAGTGAGCTGCTCATGGGCACGGGGATGTTTTCCCCCTTGGACACAGGGTCCAGGAGAAGCCAGTATCCATCCAGGGGTGCTGGGATGGAGGTCCTTTGTGTGTCTTCACCACAAAACCAGACTGCCAAAGGTCTCAAGTGGTAACCAACATGGGCAGCTGAAATCAAACCCCTCAGACTCCCCAGTTACTCCAGGCAGGGTGACACTTTTGAGGCAGATTGGGCAAAGAACCATTTTGGCAACTGCTTGTGACAGGCAAAACTTAAATTTTAAAAGAATAAAATTACTCTTCTTACTCTCCAGATTATGGAGCACTTCTTGGAAAATTCAGCCCCAGGGCTCAGGAAGCAATGCACAGCTTTCTGAAAATCATAATCAATTTTTAAAGCCTGACTCTGTTGTTAATGTTTCTGACTGAGTGAATGGCAGTGGGTGCATCCATCAAAGATGCTGCTATCAAAGCCTTGCGATGCCGTCACATTTTGGAGTGAGATAAGCAGCTATAGGGGATGAATGGATTTATACCGATTTTTTCTAAAGTTTTTCTGATTTTTTTTTAAACTAAAGGTTTTTTCTAAGTTCTGCACGTCTGCGGGGAGAGGTTGGCTGAGAAGAGCTGGGCTTTTCAATCCAGCCGGTTAAAAGAAAGCAGAAAATTGCAAAAGTGACCAGGAGGGACAGAAACTCCCCCGGGCTTGCGGGCGTGGGATGCAGCCGTGCGCAGCGTGAAGGAGGGCTGCCCTCTCCCGATCGGATTCAAGAGCAGCACAGATCAGGTCTGCAAGGAAATCTGCCCTGTGGCTGCTCGTAAAAATGGGTTGGAAGCAGATCCCAGCCTTGGCAGCGCTGCTTCAGTTGGAGGACGGATATTTGCTATAAAGCTCTGAAGTTGCTCTGATTTTTTGGAGGTGCATTTCCTGCTGCGGGGCTCTGGGTTGGCACTTAGGAATGGATCCAGACAGGGTTGGCAGCTCCGAGAGGGAGCCTTGCACTCTCCAATGGGGCGATTATCGCGCCTCTTCGGGGGGATTTATCCCACAGCCAAGGGTTTCGGGTCCCACCGAGCTGGGCAGTGCCCCATCAGTGCCAGGCTGCGGTGCAGGGCGAGCAGGGGCTGCTCCAGCACCGAACCCGGACCTTCCCAGGGTAGACCGCTGGCCCCGTTCTTCCCTGGCTCAGCACTTCTCCACTCCTCGCCTGCGCTGAGCACGTCCTGCCCTGCCCTGTCGGGATGGTTTTCAATCACCCTGAGCCCCGCTGGAGCGGCGGGCAGGGTTAACACGGGCAGGATGTGCAGCATCAGCGCCCGGCGTGGTGCGAGGAGCGGCCCCGCTGCGCCGCACCCGCACGGCTGGTGGGGCACAAAGTGCCTTTTTCTACTGGGCCGATTGCCTGCACACACACAGCCTCCAGCCTGTCCTGAGCCTTGTCCAGAGCCTCCCTGGGCTGCGGTTCACATGCTCCAGGACAGCATCCTCCTCGCTGCTGGGTGTGCTGGACTGGCGGCTGTGCAGCCCATCGGCAATAAAGATTTTGAGGTGATTCTGTGCTTGGCCAGGGGTAGGGAGATAATGTGTGCCTGGCATGGGCTGTGGGGAGCATGGCAAAGCTACAGCTCGTCCTCAGTCAGGACCACGGTGATCACCAGCATCACTTCTCACATCCCACATTTGGGCTTCTGGCAGCTGCAAAAGCTCTCCTGAATTTTTACACCGTGCTTGGTGCCTGGAGATGGGCACAAACGGGAGGGTCCCAGCGCTCACCCGAGGATGCTGATGAGACGGTGACTTAAACGCTGACCAAGCACAGGCACAGCCGAGACAGGGCATTTCACAGGGCTGGGACTGAGGAGGAGGGCCGGATGGATGGGCATGGAGCACTCCCGGGAAGGAAAGGGAGCCGCAGTAAACGCTGGCCACGGGAGGGATTGCTCACCACAAGGCAGCAGCTCCCTGCATCGCCCCAGGGCAGCGCCCCCCGCCCGGCCGCCGGCACACTTTATGTGCATTTCACAGAACTCCAGATATATTTTAAAAGCTCTGATCGTGCACGGCTAGATCTAAACTGGCTTCGGCTTCATTAGAAACAGATGCGCTGGTTTCTCTTTCTGCCAGGCGTGGGCAGGGTGGGAAGCCCAGCTCGCCGCGGTGCCGGGCAGGGAGCCGGGCTGCGGCAGGACAGGAGCACCGGCACAGGGGATGGTCACGATGGTCACCGGCCCCTTCCCGGATCGGTCAGCACGGAGCCAGCGGCGGCAGCAGCTGCTGCGAGGGGCCATCCATCTGTCCTTCCAGGAGCCACTGCATCCTGCCTTCAGCTGCTGCCCAGCCAGGCACTTAGGGTTTTGATCATGCATTGAAAACTGGTGGGAAAAATTACCCGGGAGAAAAGCACAGGATTCTGCAAAAATAAAGTGATTTAAATCACAGGTTTTATGAAGAAAGAAAGAAAGGAAAAAACAAGTACAAGATCGTTCTAGGGATTCTGTACCCCTTATTGCAAGGGTTTATGGATCCAGGAGTGCTGCACATGTGGCAGAGCTTTCACTTGGGCTCAGTTTCATCTCCAGATGTATTTCCAAAAGGGATATTTGATTGTCATAGATAATGGTGAAGAAGAGCCAAGGGGCATGGTATGAGAAGGAGGGAGGGGGGTCAGCCCCCTACACCAGCCTGCTCCAGCCCTGGTGCTTGGGGTTTCATCATTTAAAGGGAGATGAGTCAGAGCTGCAGGGGCCCTCTCAGAGCCCCCGAAGATCTCTGCCCATTTTGTCACTGACTTCTGGTGAACGAGCAGTGTGTCTTCACAGTGAGGGGGTGACCTGAATCTTACTCATAGGCTGTGATGGATAGAACCAGCAACAGAGATGCTCTTTGAGCCTCACTCCCAGTGTGGTGCCCCACGGTCCCACCATGCCCCGGATGCAGAGCTCTGGATGTGGAGAGGGTTTGGAGGAGCTGCTGAGGAGGCACCTTGTTGGGGTTGGTGGTTTCAGAAAGTCACGCAGCCCACCGGACCACCAGCACCAGGTCCCGGCAGTCATACACCAGATGTGCTCTGCAGAGCAGAACTGAAAGCAGAACCAAAAAGAGGATCTGTCCTCTCATCTGTGTGGGAGCATCCGCCAAGTGGCTCTGGGCCGGGGCTGTTGCTGCCAAGAAAGTGTTTGGGGTTCCTCAGCAGCGGCTCTGACCTGAGCAGAAGCAAGCACCGGGCAGCTCAGGGACAGTCTGTGCTTGCAACTCTGCCTGTCCTTCCCTTCCCTCCTCACCCTGGCCCCCAAGACCTCAAACACAGCCAGAGCAAATGACCTGGAAGGTTCCCTGCCCATCTCAGGGGGGCTGGACTAAATGCTCTCTAAGATTTCTTCCAGCCCTAAGCATTATATGATTCTGTGACCTGGAGCTGGATCACAGCTGGCTCTCCTGCAGGGCTGAGCATCCCCAACTATCCTCCCCCTCCTGGGCAGCAGCAGCTGTGAGCTTCTGGCTCCATGGACAGGCTACCCCAGTGTCTGCAGGCTGGTGGCAACCCTCTGGTTGGCTGGGGCAACTAGGGAAGGCCAGTGAAGGTCTGGATGGTGCTGGCAGGGGATTGCAGTATCTCAGCTCTAGAGCACTTGTCCCACCACGGTGTTGCCTCTTGCAGGGGCCATTGGGGAGCAGGGCCTGGAGTGCTGTGAAGGACAGAGCTGTTCAGCTCTTGGTGGGGTGGGAGGGGACCTGGTGCTTCCTCAGGGTAGGTGGCACATCATTCTGGGAAATGAGATACTCAGTAGCCTTCCTGGCTGTGAGGTGATGGCCAGTCTGGTGTTTCTGGGTAGAGCTGCCTCTTAATAAAGGGTTCTCTTCTGGTAAGAGTTGCCCCCCTCTGCCAGCTTTGTTTGCAATCCAGCAGCAAACCCACATTCCCTCCAACCTTTCTGCTCTCCTCCAAGCCTAGAGCTCCTGGAGTTTCACTAGGAGGTCACTCCCCCTGTCCCCCTGTGCTGTGAGAAGCCAAAGAGCTGAAATTCTTCCAAAATCCTGCAAGAGCAGCAGAACCACCCCAGTCATCTGCTTCAGTAACAGTCACATGGGAAGTGATCAGGGACAAGTGCATCCCACAGGCAAAAAGCTTTGGTTCCCTTACACTGCTTGTTTCTCTATGCCTAAACTTTGCTGGGTTTGTGTAAGGTATGAATAACAAAAGCTAAAAGGGTTGGGCATGCAGGTGGGAAAGGCTCAGAGGGACAGACTCTCCCAGCAAGCCAGTGGATAACAGCTGGAAAAGCCAGGAGCTTTCAGGTATAAACTTTGCTCCATCTGTAGAAGGTCTTTCTCTTTTCAGGTTAAACCCATGACCTGCTCCATGGAAAAAAGAGGATTTCAAAGGGGGAAAGGTGGGAAAGCCACCACTTCCTATGAAAAGCAGAGAATCACAGCCTGTAGAACAAGAGAAAGTGGAGCCCCAGAAAAACCCATGTCCTCCAGGAACTCATCATCAAGTCAACAGGGTAGAAAACAGTTACATATCAGAAGAGTTGTGGGAACCAACAAAGGCTTGGCAGAAGTCTCACCAGCTGTGATAAACTGTGGACCAGGCCCAGTAAGAGGCACAAAACTGAGCAAGAAGTGTTCTGGTTTCCCACTCCTTTCCCCAGCCATCCACTGTGCCAGGTGACAGCACAGAGAGGCAGCACTCAGCTCTTCTGTGCTTTTTCTCCCTCTCACTCCTGATTTTTAAGAAATGAGCCAAGGCAATTCTGAAAATTCACTTATCTCAACCTGTAATTGAGAAACCTATTTAATAGTTACTTAAACCCTGAGCAGCTCTGAGCAGTGCAGCAGTTGATGAATATGCATGGCCTGGGATTTGCATTTGGTGGCAGTGTGAAGACAGGATGTCAGGCAAATGAGCTATGAGAAATGTTGCCCATGCAAATGTTCACTCTGCTCTAACTTCTCACTGCAATTCCCATCCTTGAAGCCATTTCTGTCATTCTCTTATTTGCATTGGAAATGTAGTAACAAAATAATGCAACTTCACAGAAATTGGTCCTATTTCTGTGCCGACAGGATGGATTTTTAATACATCTATGACAGAGTGGAGTCCTGAATTAACAGCAAACAAAAAAATACATTATCTGCCAAGATCATCCAGGCCCTGCAGTTCTGAAGTTCTCTGAAACCACATCTTCATCTAACTTCCCAGCCCTTACCTGAACAAGGCTTGTTATTAGACAAACCATCGCAGATCTGGAGGAACAGAAAAGCTGCTGTTTTCACTCACAGTTCATTTTCTGTTTTCTGCTTTCAGAAAGGGGACCATGAGCCCAGGACAGCTGCTGTTTCCCTCAGGAGAAACTAGGAAACCTGCTTATCTGCATTTTGAGGATTACAGTAACGGGACTAAACATTGAAAACCCCACCTGCAATGCTGCATCCAGCTGTGGGGTCCGTAACAAAAGGACATGGACCTGCTGGAGCAAGCCCAGAGGAGACCACAAAGAAGCTCTGAGGGCTGGAGCACCTCTCCTGTGTAGATAAAAGTTCAGTCTGGAGAAGGCTCCAGGGAGACCTTAGAGCCCTCCCAGTAAGCAGAGAGGTTGGAGAGAGGCTTTCAACAAGGGCATGGACTGACAAGGGGAAATGCCTTCAAACTGACAGAGAGATTTAAATTAGGTATGAGGAAAAAATTCTTCCCTGTGAGGGTGGTGAGGCCCTGGCACAGGTTGCCCAGAGAAGCATGCCCCATCCCTGGAAGCGTTCAAGGCCAAGTTGGATAGGGCTCTGAGCAACCTGATCTACTGGGAGGTTGGAACTAGATGAGCCTTAAACTCCCTTTCAACCCAAACTATTTCAGAATTCTGAGAAACAGTTAATACTCTGTGTTCTCTTGGGTTCAGAAGAGGTCATTAAGAGCAGGAGGTTAAAAAACTCAGCTGGAAGTGACCAGACCTCACCTGCTGTGGTTGGGCTCCAGGTCCTGACATCCTTCTCAGTTCCAATAAGCTCCAGCATTTCCAGTGGTCTTTCACTCCCACATCAAGGACAGCCATCCCTAAACCATACTAGTTAAGGCACTGGACTGTAATGCTTTTAAAATTCTTTTCTGCTGTATGAGCCTTATGCAGGGAGATTTTCAGATTCCCTTTGCTAATCACACACTTGAGAGGCAAATTCCATCTAGGAAGAGCCAGAGGACAAAGTGCCTCTGTCCTTTGCCTTCAGCCAAGAAAAGGCTGTACAAGTACTGTACTCATCCACTTTTGATGTACCTTGGGCAGAAAAGTGAATCCTTCCATGAGCTTGCAGGTAAATGGACAAATCACCCAATGGCTTTATGACCAGCTGTCTCCAGATGCCTTTAAAACACTGCCAGAGGCTGCAGAAACTGACAAACACCATTTGCCTTCAGCAAGAGAAGCAGAGCAACATGGTTTGTTGTTTGTCTCTTTTAGAAGCTACCTCCTTTTCACACTGAAGAACATCTCCAGGAAAGCCACAGGTCACAGCAGTGCTGTTTTTCTTTGGTGCTCTCTGGTCTGTTCACAGCCAGATCATAAAAAACTAAAATAAGGTTACTCATTATCATTTTGTATGTAAATATTCCTAAAGCATTGTTATGAAACAAGCAACCCTCTACCTGATTTCAGTACTTAACCACTGTCATTCAGTCAGTGTTAGCCATTTGAAATTATGCCACCTAAAATTTTAGCAGCCTCAGAAGGTTTGCAGGTGTAGCACACAACATTCATGTTTTCCCCACACACTTTATCACATTTCCTCATTTCCTGAACTTACACATGGAATTCCCCTGGTTCCCCCCTCACCCAAAGCAGCACAATTAAGGTTTGGTGGCTGTTCTCACAATGTGCCCACAAACAGCACTCTGTAAGCACACACAGCCCCTTGCTTGGGGCCCCTGGAGCAGATCCGTGCTTTCAGAGTAAGCAGGGCATTTCAGTTGTAAGAAACAAGAGTTTTAGGGCAGAAAAATCCACATTTTCTCCAGTGCAGACTCTTTTATTAAAGGCTGCTGAACACAGCGGAGGAGAGGGGTCAGTTAGATAAGTGACCACTGGATGTCACCACTGCTTTAGCCACGGACACCAAGGCAGCCTTGTACCTAAACAAAACATGTCAGCAGGGACTACCAGGGAGTGAAATAAACTTACAGCACCTTGTTTTCACTACACAGAAGTTTATTATGAAAGTTAAACATACAACACAAAAAGTAGCAAAAGCAATCCTGTAGCTTAAGGCAACTCTTACAGGAGATGAATTCAAGAAAGATGATGCAACTTCAGTTTAAATAGAAATTATGAAAAATATCAAATTGCATCAATAACTTAAAATGCACTTTAAAAAGTCTGCACTAACCAGCAGAGGGTAAGGGCTGTGATCTTAATGCCAGCATTAAGATACGGAAAGCAGCAGAATGCTAAATGATGATAGGGAAAGTTCAGTATTTACACAGAGATAGCAACGTTAATATCTGATAGCATCATTTCCTGTGTACTTATGGTTTAAAACCACTGTCTGAAACGTTAGGAAAACCTTTTAAAATAAATCTTCAGACTATTCCATCAAAAATACACAGATGGCAGAGAAGATCCAAGGCTAGGGATGCGTGCGGATGCATGCGTGTGTCCCTTAAATAACTCTTTGCAGAAACACTTTAGAAAAATTATTTCTTTGGGGGAAGAAGAGCAAGAATATGTGGCCACAGAGTGAAAAAGATTATCTTTCAGGTGAATCACATTTAAATTGAAGTATCAAAATATTTCTATTTGATGACATTCTCACAGTTTACAGTTAATGACATTTTTAAGTGAATGTTAAATATTCATATTATTAACATACAAAGATTCTCCTTCACATTGACATCTGCTTATATTTTTGCAAGACCTCTTTTGCATCAATTGTTTTGCCATTAATGAGGAATGTATAATTGTCTTAATTATAGAATTTAATGATGATTTAACTGTTCTAACCATATAGACCTTTAAAATAATTCTTAAAATACTGGATTCAGATCTCTTATTTTAAAAAGGTATTTAAGTGACATTTTTAATCAATCAGGCTGTACAGGAAGCACCACATTTTAACAAAGCCAAATGACATCATATTTCTAATCGATTTTCTTCAAATATTGGATGCAATGAAACCTTTGGAGCAAGTCCATTCACCATCCCCCCAAATAAAACAAGATTAATTCATACATTAATTCATCCCAAATCTTACCCTGTTAGAAAATGCAATATATACTGCAAGTGTCTTAATTTGCATAAGATTTAATAGAAGGGCCTTATGTGCAGTACAAGACTCCTGCACACAAGCTCATCTCAACTTTTCACCATTCAGCACAACTTTACAAAAAGCCTAGGATATAAAATATACTTAAAGCAGTTATCTTAAACATGATTTAATATATATAACCTTGGCAGCTGATCACTTTTGTTCCCAGTTTAAATGCTGTTGAATCTGATTGTGGAGTTGCAGTATCCCTCTGAAGAGCTAGTTAAAAAAATCCCTGAATAAAACAGAAGCCAGCCTGCGACTTCCTCTGAGTTTCAGTGAAGCACTATATACAGGGTATAACAGCCACCCAAACTCACTTGGAACAGAGTAAAATCTAAGACAGGTAACAGGGCAGAATGCATTAATGCGTGAAAATATAAATTTTAAGATTTTTCTCATTTTAAAAGTGGAACCAATGAATTGTTAGCAGTTAAACGAATACTGCAACTGTAACATTTACAAACCCACAAAGTTTGAAAACTGATTCCAACAGCTCTGATTCACTGGGTTTAGCTTGGAAATAATGCAAAATAATGTCAGCAGTTTTAAGAAGGTCTTGCAAATTTAGAAAAAAGAAAACTGAAAGAAAGATAAGAATGCATTATCTAAAATGAAGCAGGAACATAATAAAGACAATCAAAATTCCAAAAGCCCATATTAAAAAATTAAGCTTGGAATGCATTGGCTTCCAGCAGTTTACAAAAAAAACAACCCAAAAACAAAAACAAAAGTTGTTCTAAATCTGTAATATCTTGACCTATTTTTAAGTGACAATTTTTATTACAGTTGAGAAAAATGGTTTTATAGCTGCATAAGTTTCCATTTCACTAAAATAGTGCCAACAAAAATAAGTTTGCATAGAAAAACAAAATTTTGAATTGCCACTGGCTACATGCTTAAAATGGGAAATGCAGGTATTGTAACATAAACATAGTGCAAACCATGGCAGTTCGTGGTGACTTCGACTGCCGCAGGTCAGGAAACAGACCATAATATACCCAGTTATCACAGTTTCTGGTCTTTTATTCAATCCTTTGCCAAGTAGAAGCAATGCATGTGTGCAGACCCGTGGGACATCTGCTGCCGCTGATTAACGTAGTTTGAGATCATCACCACTCCCCAGGTTAGATCCAGGACTAGGGTCTTGCTGTCTTCTTGCCTGCATTAACAAACACACACTGAGCATAAGCAACCATGAAATGATCAGTTACCTTATCCAGTATATTAACACAGCTATGACCACAACCAATATAAGGCAGTACAATTCAAGCAGTAAGCAAAGCAGTAATTTTAAACATCAAAATTATTCTTTGCCCCCCAATTCAGTTTACGCTCCAAAGCAGGCGGGCTCTCAGAGGAGGGTTCTGGGTCTGGCAGCCCAGCACTGCCCTGTCCCTGAGGGGCTCAGAGCCTGCTGTGCCTCCCCATCCAGCCTGGAGCCCCAGCAGGGACTGTGTTCTCATGCCCACATATGTGCACACAACACTGCCAGGCTTCAAACATCGCTTCAGCAATCACCAAGAGATCCCCAACAGTTAGGTAACAATTTTGTGTCTCTTCTTCCAAAAATAATTTTCTTTCCTGTGAAATTCCCTTCTGTTAACCTTTTCTGTCAGTTTAGGGAGAAAGAGTACATCACATCATCTTCAGATAATTTTGCGAGGGAAACATTTACTTTAGCTTTTTCTAGAATCAAGAGACCTGAGCACAACTTAATGTATAGATGGACACACATTTTAACACCTCATAAATGCTGGGGTTTTATTGCTTTCTTCTTCGGTGTACCTGCAAAGTTAACAAACTGAGAAAACTCTGTAACAAATGATTGCACCCCTGTATTAAAACAAAAGTAATGCAAGTTCTCCTTTAAACAAATTATTTTGTTAAACAGTTTGAGTTAATGACATTGCATAGAGAAAATTAAGTATGGTCAGTCACAGTAAAAGACAAAGCTATCTACTTTCTCTACCTGTACACATGTACAGCACACACAAATGCTGCATGTAAATACTTAAAAATATTGATTTCCTTGAAATTTTAAAGCAAATACTTTGACTCTGAGAACATCTCTGATACATGCTAGCTGGCTTTTAAGACATTTTCATACCAGCACTTTTATTTAAGGTTTACAGAGTGAATAGCTGGCACCATGGCCTGTAGCTACCACATGACCCAGTCTCAGGCCACATTCTCAGCTGGTGGAAGGTATCACTACACAGGCTTTATTCCCAGTGGCTCCATCAGCTGCAATAACCTGCTGTATTCAGGGCTTTAAAAAAATGCAAACCAGTGACAACTTCCCTGTTCTGAACGACTTTTGCTATGTTCTTGAAAGACTGGGGAACAGCCTTAACACAGGCATTGTGCCACTGAAATACCCTTCAAGCAATGACCGTGTTTGCACCACCACACTGAACAACAACACTTCTGTTGAGTACTTCAACAGAACTGTGACTAACAGGGGCACAAGTGCTGCTCTTTGGTGCTCCCTGGGCTCTTCTGAGTCACATTTACTGTCAGAGAGGAAGCCTCCCCACCAGCACAGCAGCTGCCCCAGCTCACCGTGTGCTGCTGCTGCACTCTATTCCAAAGGGTGGGCGAGCAGAGCCTGCTCACTCCCAGACCCTCTGGCATGCACTGCTGACACTTTTTCCAGCTTAGACTTTTCTTTCTCTGTTCACTTCTTCCTCCCTTATCTACTGCTCTTCTTGTCTGTCTAACTGCATGCTCCCAGTGCACTAGGTTAGCTGCACTCAAACAGAGAACTGCTGCTTCCTTCTCCTATTTAAAAGCCAGTTTAAAGTTACATTTTCTTTTCATGTGCAATGGTCCCTTTCTGACGCCCACGGAGTTCATTCAATAAATCCCTCTAGTAATCAGCATGTTTCCAGAGCAGACAGCTCCCTCCTGCACTGTCCTTAGTGGTCACATTGTCACCATTGCTTTGGAATCACCTCCACTAACTTAAATATCACAATTGCTGCCTACTACATTTATGTGTTCAGTGTTGGTTGCACTTCAGATAATTAGGAGGGAGCCAATCTATTTCCTCTGTTTTATCTGCACAAGTTGTACTTTGAAGGAACAATCTGCTTCTCCTGCTTGCAGAAGAAATCTGAAGGTGTCAACCAACATCGCTGCTGGTGCACAAACCCACAGATTTCTCAGTAATCTTTCTGAGGAATCACATTAAAGCAAACTCCTCTAATCACCATACAGTACTGATGATTTTAAGTGTTCAAGGGCAAATTCCTTTTGAAACAACTTCTGCACACAGTCCTCTTTGTAGAGATATAAAGTATTAGAAGACAGCATTTAATTAAACTTTTTACTTTATTTCCAAAAGCCAAATCATTCAGCTTTGACTATCAAAATCACTGAGAGAAAGCCCACACTTCCTTTTTCCTTCAACAGAAAAGTCATCTGTACTGTAAAGATTTTCTTAATATGAAATGGTTGTTCATCAAGTCTGAATAGATACTTCCAGGCTAATTCAAGAGTTGTACCAAGATTAACAAAACAGCAACAGTTCTACTTTGCATACTCTTCTATTGAACAGACTGTAACAAGATTTCTTCTGGTTTTACTGCTGCCTCTTTCTTCTAAAAGGAAACAAACACATGCACTGTCTTTAAGAATTACCAAAATCTTACTTCTACCAATTTTGCACTCAATAAACATTTTTACATTTAACTAGAAAAGACCAGCAAGTTAATTGCTGCTATATTACTGCTCTAAAAACAACAGTGTTTCTTCTTCAGAAAACAAATCATATGCACAGCAATTTTATTGTCAAATTTCAGTGAAGGCTCCAAGATATAAGCATATGGTTGCATTTATGCTTTGCTTAAAGTGGCCTTTTCTTTCAAAGCATATGAAAGAATTTGCATGATTCGTGACCTCATTGCTACTTGTAGAGTTTGCAGAAGCCACTAGTGAACAACTACCAGATTTGCCCTTTCAAGTGATATGCAAAAGGCATGACAAATGACCCTCAAATGTACCAAAAGCAGTCATTACAATATCTTACAACAGTGTGTGTGGATAAAGGTGTAATTTTGCAATTCAGTAAGTGGGGATTTACACAAACAACTGCAACATGTTGGAATGACAGCTCTGACTCAGACATCCCCCTTTCCTTGTGCTACTGCTGTGCAAAGACAAACGTGTGAAGCAGGCTTGTTCTAGCACTCACAACCATTCTGCCAGGGCCCTACGGGCACAGCATACAACTACAACTGTGCTTTGCATGCTGAAAGAAAAATACAAAAAATAAAAGATGCCTGGTGAAGACTAGAAAAATCACTTTGCACGAAGACAGGAAGCACATTGTGGAGCAAGAAGCACTGGGTGCTATTTTTGTCCACTGACAATTGGCAAAATACAACTTCCATAAGAAATACCGTGAGAGCCTTAACACTCCCTTGCAGGAAGAGTGTGACTATCAAGTAGGGTAGTATCTGCTAGTTCTCCTCAGTCTATTACAGGAAGCTAAAACTTCCCTTTTATAGATGTAAACCAGCAATTTCCAGTCTTCTCACCACTGGGGGTCCCATACGCCTCAGCATAGCTAATCAATCCTCTAAATTGCAGTTTTTTGCTGTAATTTTTGGAATGCATACCTTTTCCTGCCATGCAAAAGCACCAGTATTACTCTCGGTGAGTAATGGGCTCAGCTTCTCAAGGATTAAGGAGACTTGCTTCAATTAAGAAAGATGCATCTATCTTTGCCATTGGGAAATGGAATACACTGCTATGAGTCATGCTTAATGAGCCATGAGAAAACAGCAGTTATTCATCTTTTCTCTGTGTATTTCATTTTTTCAGTCAAACGTTGATTTTAAGTTTGAAGAAGCACTACTTCACATGCTCTTCATCTGTTATTTAGTGAAAGGATAACAAATACTTGCTTGTGAGAAACCTGTAATTAGTACACAGATCCCACCAGAATTGGGATTATCCTAAAAATGAATGTATTTTAACCAATATTGCCAGTTTTCTTCCAAATATCCAGGAACATAAGAGTTAAGGCGATGGACACATCGGGAGTTTCAACACCGAAAAATACTTTTTGCTCAGCTTTCAGCACATGAAGCCATGCAAATCTTCTGCAATGCAGAAGGAATTGTAACTGGCCACAAGCCATTGAAAACCTCTAACCCTGGAGAGAGTGTGATGACCAGTTGAAAGAATTGCAGGAACGTATTTGGCAAAAAATAATTTCAAAACCTCCTATCACATGCCACTCTAGATTTATTCATGCTGAACTCATAGTGCTGGTACCATGGGGATAATGACTGACAAAAAAGAGAAGAGTTACTAACAAAAGCATTTTGACTTGAGAGTAAACAAACACAAAAACTGTGGCCTATAGTACCTCTTACACCTAAGCTGTCTTTAATCTCTGATATCTGAGCTTTTCCCAAGCCTAAATATAGGCTAAGGGGAATGGACTGAAAGTCCTATCAAGAGTATGATGCAGTAATATCTGTATCATATTATTTTTCTTCTCAATAAACTAGATAGCTTGGAATCATTAAATCAGTAACTTTTATCATTGATTTTCTGAACAAGAAACCACACTGGAGGCTTTACATCTGTTACCAGGGCACAAAGGAAAAACAAATGGGCAATAAGGAAGGTGGCACATAAGCAGTTCCTCCAGCAGCCAAGACAGTCAGAACTCATCCTCTTCCTCCAGCTACTCAATCCTGCCCCATGCTGCAGCCTATTTTGCTTTCAGCTGTGCCAACAAAACTCCTTAAACTGACTTTAAGAAAGCATCTCTAACTACCTTCTTCCTCTGCATGTTCTGAGGCCTCAAACATACCTAAGGAAACCAACTCCTCTTACCGCATGAGCTCATCGGGAAAAGATAATGCAGTTCCACTGTGTGGTTTACATGATAGCTCTGAGAAAGCAGAACTGAGAAAGTTGGAAGCAAATTTAGTAAGGATGGACAGGGCTGCCATGAAGATGGCCCTCCCTTTCTATGAATCACTTAAAAAAGTCAGCAGGGAAAACTGGGACCTCTGAACACCACACAGCGAAATGACAAATACAACCACATCCACTGCATATACAACTTGGGACACTGGTGAAGATGAGGGAAGGAAGAGGGAGCTAATTTGAAGAAGAGTTGTCACAAAAATAATAGCCAAAATAAAGACTCTCCATGGACAACTCCACTGCAATTCTTTAATTGGATTCTGGCAGCTCTGTCCTGTTGAAACAGACAGAGCAGATGCATTATGTGCCTTGGCATCTGCCATCTATAATTTACTAAATAAGTGAAAAATCAGGCTATGCTATGAAAAACTAAACAGTGAACATTTGGATTCTCTTAGGACTGCCAACCTCCTGAAAAGGGATTAAAAAAAAACCCAACCAACCAAACCTGAGAATACTTTGCAGATACTTTTCTAAAAAGTATACAACCACAGGATAAAAACCACCCAAAGTAAAAAAACCCCTGAAATAAAGACAGCAATACTCAGAAAAATGACCAGCTACAATCAAGCACACCTTCAATTAGTCCTGGTATCTGAGGCAGACCCACAGCAAGAAAAGCAATGAACTGAAAACTCTTTGAGTTGCTGGTTAACAACAGCCTCTCCCATAGAGATTTGAACATGGTTCGAAATGCTGGCCCTGCCTCCAGTAACCCTTACTGGATAGAAGGGCAGGAGAAACTCAACCTTCTCAGAATTGGAGTCAGCAAAACTGGGGCCCTACAGCATAGTGAGAATGTCAGCTTATATATAATAGAACTTCTTTGGTCACAGCTTGATGAAGCAGCCCACGTGCTTTCTGGTCTCTGGGGGCCTTGCACAGAGACTCTCAATCTTCACTTCTCAGAACTTTAGCCACAGCAGCACCACTACATACTGCATCCATGAGCCACTGGCAGACAGAGGGGATATGATCTTTACCACATTCCTAGCAGGCATAGCTATCAGCATTAGACTTCATGGCCTGGATCCAGTCTCTGCAGTTGCTTTGTTTGCTGCCCATAACATCCATTTTGCTATCAGCTCTCCTTTTCATTGAACCTGGGAAGAAGTAGCCTTGATCTTTCTTAATTATACTGTCAAGCACCACTTAAATTATGCAAATAATGGAAAAGAGTCTCTCAAACTTGGCAAGAGATCTGGATGTTAGACTGAAGTAACTGTAGAACTATTAATGCCATGAAGTCTACCCAGTGCTCTTTTTTATTCCTACTTCCATTCCAATTGTCTTTCAAGCTCACTGAAAGTCCAAATAAAAAAATTTTCCTGACATAGGCCATTGCTAAGAGTAAATTAGCACTTACCTCCATCAAGACTTCATTTCAAACTACTATCTACTTCTTAGAAACAGACTGAAAACACACATGAACTGTGTCACCTGCAGAGCCTGCTCTCCCACAGGCTGTGAGAGCTCCAGAGCACGACCAGGCCAAGCTGCACATCTGCTTCCTGACCCCCATCCACTCCTCTTCACCTGAAATCTTTGCAATGGTTGTATCTTTGTTTAAAAGCTATTATGAAGGTAACAATTCTGCTGCCCCAAACTGGTAACTTGCACCAAGGTCACTGCAAGCCAAGGAAGGAAAAAGCACAGCAGGAATAGGTAGCTCTGAAGAGCTTTGAGTAGAGGGTTAGGGTTACTGAAATTTTTACTTTCGTATTAGGACATCTTTTCCAAGGGAAAAAAAGCTTGAAGTGCCCCCTTTTAGAAAGTATTGTTCGAAAGCTGGTCTAAAGGTTATAAATTTATAATTAATATTGATTGCCTCCAGACAGTATTCCTCTGTTGCTCAGCCCCTTTCTAACCTTCATTGACTGAAAGAAGACGCTTATATTACAGTACTCCCTGATTTGCAAGATTGATCTCCTCTACCCTACAGTCAGCATTGATCCTGTACAGCACAAATTGTTTTTCTGATCTACGCATTCCATAGCACTTTTGCACAACCACCAGATATTTAAGCTCTTGTGAAGCAAACCAGTCATAACTTAACTGGCCTCCTGGTACTGGACTGGCATTGCAGAACCTTTTGAGGCAACACACTCCCACTCTAATGCCTCTAAGGTATGTTGTATCCATCCTGCATCTAAACAAATTATTTATGGTTGTATACAAGCATATACCAAGTCTACACTACCCAGTGCATATGAAAAATTAATTTTTTTCATATGCAGTGGGTAGTGTAGGCTTGGTATATGCTTTTTTGGGTTTCCTTCATATCCAAAAAGCTGTGTTGAAAGTTATACTATTTTTCTATCACTGTCAGTTTGGAGAGTACGTACAATAAGCACTAATTAAATTAACTGCAGATTAATAAGGGAAAAAAAATCTTTAAAATCTGAGAGTCTGATGAGAAAATTTCTTTTAAAAAACCCTGAGCCAAAATTAAAAACAAAAAAGTCCCCATATAATTATTGTAATACTACACTTTCTTCTGAAGCCAGTTATTTGAGAAAAATATAATTAGTAAGAGCATTTATTTACACTAGGAGTTTCATCTTAGAAAAAAATTAAGAAAAGGAGAATAATTTCACTGTCTAGAACATTGGGAAGAACATGAAAGTCAGTACTGCTACTTTATTTTCTTTCAACTGTAAACTGTTTACACTACTGTAACAAAATCCTGTTTGTTTTTTAAGAGTTCCCAGTTTCAGCACAATTAAATGAAACCTATCTTGCCCATTTCAACTGGTAACTCCCAAAAAACAACAAGAATATGTAAAAACCTAGAGCAGGACATATTATTTAAAATTTAGGTAAATTTTTACTTCAGCACTTTTTAAAGAGTTCGGTCGGTGGGGCTTTTTGGTGCTTTGTATTGAGAGGGATTGCTTCTGAAAGAAACAAAAGTTCCAAAACAGGAGGGGTTTTTTTTCAGCAAAATGAAGGTTTTTAAAATGGGAATTTTATGTAGTTTCCCAAAATGGCTCTGCTTAGCCATTAATGTAATTTATATTTAGCACAAGACCACAAACAGACATTGCTAGAATAGACTGTTTTAGGGAGAGCAAACCACTCTGTCTCTACTCACAGTGTTGCTAAAATAAAGAGCATGGCAGTAACATAGGAAATTAACACAAAGTAGAAAAATACAGCATTTCAAAAATACTGGTTGAAGAAATTACATTGGAAGGCTGAGAACAGATCCAACCCATCCCCAAGTAAAGCCATGGGGACATCCTCAGCCAAGCTCTGCAGGAACACAGCTGGACCAACTGCACGCTCACACAGATCACTGCAGGTCTGAAATTACAGTTTGTCTACACAAAACATACCTTCACAAAATACCCCCACCTGCACACAGCAACATACAAGAGGGCCTCTTCTCTTAACCCACCGCTTGAAAATCCACCATTTTGTGCCATCTGCTCCAGCAAAGAGCTGGCAGCAGGCACCTGCTTGTGGCTTTTCCACACTGCACACGGGCCATTACTTCCAATAGATTCCAGCTTCACCAACTAGGGGCTGTTTAATCTCTCCTAGCCATTCTGGACAGTGTAACACATTTTTGTATCATGCCACTGTGGCAGAAGACTGAAAAACAAGCAAAAGTTTTTCCTGGAAATTCACGTCTAGACAATAACCTCACAGTAATTTCTGCAGAACACTTCTGATCCTGACACTGAACTCTGGTCATTCATAGTGAAACCACACCACAGACACTCGTGCTGACTCTCTCAACCACCACACAAGGAGATAAAGACAGTGAAAATTAAACATCTGCCTCACCAACATCCCTTCAGTTTCTTCACTCTTCTAGTATGGCAAAGGGGAACATACAAATACTTCAAGTTAATACACCTCTTTTTTTTAAACAATAATCTTTAAATGGGGATAAGGTCTTTCTTAATGTGTATTATTAAACATTCACTGTCTCAGCATTCCAACATTTTTGTAAAAGTAAAAGCCATTGGTATACACCTTATTAATTCTGAAGGCACTAAGAACACTCACTGACTTCAAAAGCATCTTTGAAACTAAAGAATCCTGGACAGGAGGGCTGGATGTGCAGTATTTGATGTAACTGAGCTATACAAGTTGATATAAAAACTCAAAAGCATCTTGTATTCAAAACAAACTATGTTAAAAATGTAACAGAACACAGTTCAACTCAGAGGTGCTTAAAAACTTCAATGAAAATTCCTAAATCCACTCCCACCTTATTTACATCGGAGCGCTGTAATTGCACAAAAACAAACACCTTTGAAAATTCAAGCACAACCCACCTCAGATGCCCTCAGATGCAAAGAATATGTTCATTATAATCCAGATCTGGTGTGCTAAACTAGAATGGAAGGGATTCTATATGATGAAAAGACAGCAAACTCTACAACACCCTGAAGGGGGTTTTGCCTTTTTTTTTAAGGGGAAGAATTTTTTTAATTGGTTGGGGGTTTTTTAGGGTACTTAAAAATGAAAATTAGCAAAGTGATAATTTCTAATTTGTTACTGCACTTGCAATTTTTTTCCCCTTGCAAAGTGTCACCATTCTAAAATCCAACTGCCACACACAAGACACTTTAACATTGTTTTCAATGAGTTATCACTGATCACTCCTATGTAGGGAGTTTTAAGTCTACAGACTTCATTTTAAGTCCACAGAAAGACACAGAATAGGGAATCTTTTTTACCCAGAAAGCTGTATAAATAAAGAATTGAATCTGATCATTTTCATATGCTGCCAGGCTTTGGATGGATAAATATTTCCAAAGAGCTGGCGCCTCTGTTTTGGGTAGGAGTGGGTGGAATATAGCAGGATTCCCCTTCCCTCCCCCACTGAAGCAGAATCTGGTCTCTATTAAAGGCATTTCAGCTGTAATTCTACTGTCAGAAATATCCTGATTTTCTACAGTGTTGCAATTCTTAAAACCATCATTAACACTGACGAGATCCTGTTCCACATCTGCCAATTCTGAGTCTTACTGTCCATGCCAAGCATGGCAGAAAAGAAAAATCTAAAACTTTAGCAAGGATGAAAGCTGTATAGAAATCATATTAAACCAATCACAAGGAAAGTATCTTCATTTGTGTGTGGCATAACACATAAAAATTCACTCAGCACACTTTTCCATATAAAAGCCTTCAAGTACCATCTCTGTAGTGAAACCAAAGATACTGTTGGCCCCATTGAAATTACAGAAACAGAACACAAGGCAGTCTGGATTAAGGTTTCTGCAGCTGTCAGCAATGCAACCATCAGAAGGGTGCCACTGACAAACTGCATTTCCAAGCTGACTGAGCATGTCAGCATCAGAAAATTCAATACAGGTCACAAATACAACAAGCACAGGAATGCACTTTTATGCATCACCTTCTATTGATAACTCAGTACAAGGATCATGAAGACCAAGTGCTTACTGATTAAAGCTCATTTGATTCTGCCCAAATGCTGCATTAGATTGAAAGCAAGGGTAACAATGAATGATTTGAAAAGCTGATTCCTCTTTAGGAATGCACTGTAAGTCTATTCCTGCTCTCTACCATCTCATCCCAAAAGCCCCTACTTTTTATGCAGTCCTAAGATCAAGAGTACAAAAGCTTGTCTGTAAACATTTCAGATATACATTCAGGACATCCTATCCCAAACACAGTAATGAAAACTGAAATGTAAAAACCAATTACAGATCTATGAGTACTAGAAGAAAAAAATCTCTTGGTTAGACAAATTAAACTCACACAGTAAAATAAATAGGAAAGTATGCAAAACAATGTATTGCAATTATTAAAGATTTGTATTTGACATAACAAATTTGAAACAACCTTTGATAATATTTTTCATTCTGCTTAAACATATTTCAAGTCAGTAATTTTTTCTTTTCCTTTCTGTAGGTGATCTACATCAGTGCTTTAGGGCTGGGACAACAACTATTGTTGTTTCAAGAGAAAATGGGTACTAACAGCTAATAAGGACATCACTTAATAGCAACTGCCTTCTGCCTTATTAAAAAAAGCAAGAGTGTTTTCAGATGTTATTGAATCCAGGTCCTGCATGTTGCCTTTTGTGTCTTGGTGCCATGAGTTTTGATGTCTGTCACAAAGCCCCAGATGCTCAGTATTACCTCAATCTCACTGCTAAATGAAATAGTGGTTCTGCACAACCTAGCTGCAAGTGTTTTCCTCCTACACTTGGAAGAAAATTAAGTCTCTCAGAACTCCAGAAGTTATTTCAGGAAGCCTCATTCTTTTTTAATCTTCAGCATGCACATGGCTTCTCTGTAATAAGAGGAGTGGGGATGAAGGGCACAGTGCAAGGAGAATATATAAGGAAAGTTTTAAGTACATTGAAGTGAAAGACATAAGACTGGACCTTAAGTTCCTACTGTATTGTTAAAACTAAAACAGGTTGGCACAGGTCTTCATGAACAGCTTAAAGCTAATTCTACCTTCCTTCTGAAGTCAATTTCAGCAGGTTCATTCTACTGGAATGGTCTGCCTGGGGAGGTGGTGGAATCACCATCCCTGGATGTGTTTAAAAAAAGATTGGATGTGGCACTTGGTGCCATAGTTTAGTTGAGGTGTTAGAGCTGGGTTGGAGTCTATTATCTTGAAGGTCTCTTCCAACCTAGTGATTCTGTGATTTTAGCTATGCTGTGACAGAATTATTTAGGCAATCCAGCTGCTGCTCCAAGAACCCAGTGGTAGCAAGGCCTCCAGGGCAAGGATTTTACCTTTGTTACAGCCAACATCTGACCTGGCTGCAGCAGTGTTTGGAAGGAGACATACTCCAGCCACTTCAAAGAGAGAGATATTATCCTCTGTGCCTATCTGTTCCCTCTCATTCTCATGCTCAGTGCCTTCCAGTTGTAGTTGGAAGGGAAGAAAGTCTGTCTGATCATTCCAATTACCAGAAAGGATGCCAAAAGAAAAGTAGCTTAGCAATAACAACAATCAAATTTTCTAAAACCCATAGAACTAGCAGATTGATCATATTTGATTACAGTTAAGTCAGGCTGTACTGATGAAGCAGAAAGTAAGAAACAGCATTAGTAAGGGAAAGAAATTGAAAGCCTTTCTGTGTTCTCCCTATTCTCTCCTGACCTGCAGCCTGACTTAACTTGCCAACTCCCCTTATGTATTATTACTTGTCCTCTTACAGCTCTTGCCTTTCTGACATCTCAGAGCAGCTGGTTTCCATTCCCTTTCCTGGCTCTTCTTTTCTCAATCCCAGTAATTTCTGCTTTCATCAAGAAAGAACAAGATTCAAGACTGTGGGGCCCTGAAGAAGCGAAAAACAAGACAGAGAAACTAAACCAGTGAAAAAAAGGAGTGAGGCTTCCCACCAGTAAGAAAAAGGTGAAAAGACAATAAAACTAGCCTGTACAAGAAAGCAGACTGTGGCATCTGATTAAATTGGCTGGTAATTTTTCCCACAACATGGGATAACAAGCTCCAAAATTATGCCCCTGCAGCTCCCAAAGCCTTTTCTGTGTTCATCAGAAATGCACGAGGCAAAAGATCCCTCTCTCACCTATCAAAGTATCATTTCAGAAAGAAATGGCAACTCTGTGAACAAATGTCTTTACAGCTTAAGTACCCACAGAAAAGACCATCTACAGAAAGGAAAAAAAGTACACGATCAGAGAATTCTTATCAAAACTTCAAAAACTTGAAATCCATTTTACAATAGTAAAAAACAATGCATTTTGCAATTTTTATATAACAGCACTGAACAAACAAAATACACAACATTGTACAAACAGACAAATAAATGGAAACAATCTTAAGTTTTGGGAAAGTACTAACCAGTTACTGACAGCAGCTGTGAAACCCTCACCTCCATTTCCTCCCGATGAGACCTGTCTCTATCCTCGAATTCACGAGTTCTTCGTCGAGCCTCTTCAAAGGCTTGTTGTGCCAATGCATCCTCCTGCTACAAAAGCAGATGACACAGAGTGACACAAAAGGTGACCCTCATTTCCACCAAATCACATTTCTTTTGCATATTAACTATCCCTTGGCAGCAAAGTCAAGTATGTCCTGCAGAACCTGCAAGAACACAGGCGAGCTCCAGCAAATGTCAATAGAGGTTAATGAAATATTACTCACCTTCACTACAGCAGTAGAGATAACCAAAGCTGGAATGCAGCTACTATTAAAATACATTTTCAAAGGAGAGCTGCTGTTCCAAAACAGTTTAAATGCTGCTGGGTTTTTTTAGGCTAGGAAATCTCAGAAGTTCTATGTAAAAGGTAATACATTTTATTCTCCTTATAAAAGCCATTTTGAAGATAGCATTCACAGGTATAGCTACACAGAATTCACTAGCATCACTACACAAACAGCGGTAATTTAATTCTCTTGCATTTAAAAGTCAGTATTATCAAAGTTACAAACCAAATAAATCCTTCATTTTATCAAAAGCTGCTGCAGGTCCATCAGTATGAACATTCTTAATAGTTGTGTATTATTTATATTATTTAAATTTAGATGCGTAGGAAAGTGCAAAGCAGACATTATTCCTCCACCAATTTGCACACATTCCCATACAATGGAGGAGAAACCTGCAGGTCTTCAACAGTCCTTTTGCTTATTTTCAATAATGGCTTATGCACAGGAACAGATTTAATGAACTAACACTCAAAAAAATTTCTTCAAACTGTATTTTCTATTAGAAAATGTTTTAAATAAAGTGTTAGTAAAATGCGAAGTCATTATTAATTCAGTTGGAAGTTATTTTTCTTAAAGAGACCTTTTAACACATTTACTGTTCCCCATCAGAATTTGAAAATTTTCAGAAAGGAAGAGTTCCATGTGAAGATGCTCCACAAACCAGGAAGGGATAAACTGTATTGGTTCTCTCTCCTTCTAGCTCTTTAACTATAATCACTACTAACTCTGCTTACAATTCCCACATACATGCAAATGTTATTTTAAAGTTGATAATTTTAAAAAAAACTGACCTTGACTGTTAAGAGGACATAAACATGGAGAGAGCACAACTAAGTTTTAATATACCTGGGGACTAAGCGCATAAATTTTTCAATTAAGATAAAGCATCCCCAGCCCGAGAAAATGTTAAATTGCCTTTTTTGCCCTGGGCACAATCGGGGCCCTGAAGCTGCTCTGTGAAATTATGTGAAGGGGCTCCCTGGTGGCCCAAGGCAGGGAAATACAAACAGCTGCCAATCCCAGACTTTGCCTTTTGCTTTCTGGGGAAGCATGTGCGATGTTTAAAGCTGCCAACAAGATCATACTTTAACACCCTATATTTTTTTAAGATTAGGATTTTGCCCTTTACAGCCATTTTAATGTTCGTACAAGGCATAGAAGGCAGGGTCAGAGAGCGGAAAGTAAATTCCTTCTTAATAATGCAGAAGGTTAGAGAGAAAATAGATAAGCTTGTCTCCCAGATGACTTCAGAAAAGCTGCCTTAGTTCTAGTTTACAAAAGATATGTCTTTATTACCTTCTTTTTAAAATCAGACTTAAATAGAAGAAAATTCTTTTTTTTATCAAAGGTTTTTGCATTTCACCATCATTTAAAGTGGTCATGAAATAAAAGCTTGACATACAGCCTTGGATGGAATGTTTTAAAGAAATTGTCATAACCAAAAGAAACTAAATTAGAAATTCATGGGAAAAAAATCAGTATGTTGACATCCAGAATGAAGAAGTGTCGACAGCTGAAACACTGGTTTGCTCATGTCTGAGAAAGGGGATAAAAGCATCAGAACTTTTTTTTAGTAAAACATAAAATTCTGCTCTACTCTTGGTGATACATTGTAACAAAACAACCAACAACTCAACTTTAAAAACAGGAATTTACCAAAGATTTTTTTAAATGTCACTCAACTCTAGTAATAATAACCTAGCAAATTCAGCTGTATGAGACCAAATAATTTATACATCTTAGTTTTATTCTATAAAAATGTTCCTGGTATGAATTTCTAAAGAAAAATAAGAATAAGCAAAACATGAGCAACAGAATGAGCAATCAACATGACAACAGAACAAAACCAAACCTCCCAGTCCAGAAAATAAAATTAAAAAAAAAAAAAAGAGAGACGCTTACACACACCCACACTTATACACAAATCCTCACAGCAGCCCTGTAGGAAAAGACTTGGTGAGATAGCAAGATGCTCTACTACAGAAGAGGTGCAAAACTATTGAAGACAGAAACAGTTTCTTAAAAGACACTCAAATATCAAATTCAGGGAAATTTCAGCCCCAAAGAGAGAAGATATTCAAGCCTGTATGTACAGCTTTGTGTGTGTTGGTCCATCAAAGTCTGAGCAAGCAGTGGAGCCAGAGCTTTCAGTAACAAAAAGTAAGACCACTTAGTAGCAAGACACGGATAGGTGGTGGATTAAGTGGAAAAAACAATATCTTAACAAGTACAATTAAAATACTTCAGTGTTAACACATGTGGATTCTCTTCCTAGAGTATTTGTTGACCAGGTGAAGAGCAGTATGTTTTCCCAAGTATGACAGCAAAGAAAAATTTTATTTGATCCCAGCATTTGTATGAAGTGGTAAGAGACAGGAAAATGCAAGAGCATTACATTTGCTTCCAAAAAATGAGGGGGGTGTGAAAAGCAGCTGGACCTCTTACAAAGGACAGTAGGTACACAGGCAATACTGTATGAGGCACTTAAGCCCCCTCTGACACCAGTGTTATTTTGGGATCAAAGTCAGCAGTCCAGTCAGCTGCCACTAGCAATATTACAACAGTTTTAAACAAGGAAGCAGAGTGACAGATACAGGAAAAAGGAAACTGAAGAATGTAAAAGATTGCCCAAATGTTTATAATACTATCACATATAAGGGTGCAGCTACTCCTGTGTCTGTATAGTTCTTTATGACACTGGGCACCCTTAGGTACTACCACGATAGCAAATAGAATGACCATTGACAACCTCATGGTTACCAAGAATCACAAACTAAAAACAAGTTACCCACCTGCAACTGAGTGGAAACATCTCTATGGATCCACACAGTGCAATACCTCCAGCTCAGCACCCTGTACTCACAACTCAGGAAAGCACTGACACCTCAGAGCATGCACACATCCCCTCACACACACAAAGAGTAAATCACAACTTCGGTGCACAAACACCTTCTGAACACAACAAAAGGGAATTGTTAAGTGTTGTTAAGACAGCATATGCACATTGAGAAACTAAAGTAATCCAAGCACTTGCAAAAACATTTATTGGGAAATTAAGAAGAGAAAAATTAAACCCACAGGTCACCTGACCCCTCTCCTTTTTGGAAGGGTGCCCACTTTCTTCAGGCAGTCCCCAGTTTTGGAAAGGGTAACACTGTCTCCTCCTGAGTGCATGTTCCCATCAGCCTGCTCTCAGTTCAGAAGTTCTGTGACTTAGCATTATGTATCAAACTTAGTAACCACAAATCAAGAACCCTGGGATTTATATTACATACCCCAGGGCTATATTGTCCTGGCTGTGTAAGGCATTAAGCTTGAAGGCCTCCTAATCCATGGAGTCTATAGCACTGACTCTGCTGCAGCTGGAACTGAGCTCACTCAGGTTACTGACACAGCTTTGCAAGAAGTGAATGCACAGCAAAGAGTGGATTTCGAGTAAAAGCTTTGGTCTGTGGCTTTTCTCATGGATTCACAAAGCGTGGCAGGACTATTCTCTCTTTCTAGGCCTCAGGAAGGAAGCGTTCAGGGCTGTGACTGCTTCAAAGACATTTTGACACAAAGTGTTCCTATTTAATCCCAAATACAGTCACATTAACATCACCTCATTAATGTGCAAATTAGTTCCTTAAGTTAGGGAGAGACAAGGCACAACAGAGGAGTGTTCTTGGTATTTTGGAGGGATCAAAGTCTTAAAACACTTTATTACTCTGTAGTATAGTAACAGTGTAAAATCACTCAAAGTTTTAACTTAGGAATGATTTCTGCCCCTAACACTTTGACCTAATGTTGCTAAACTAGCGTTTTGCTACAACCACATGTTTCTGAACTTCCATACTGCAAGCTTTCTTTGGCGTTTATACTCACAGTGAAGGCAAAAACTGTTTCCCTCCAGAAGAACAAACAAATACGAAAGTAGCCAAGGGTAGACTGTCTTACCTGTGCCCTCTCTTCATCAAATTCCAGGCAGCCCATACCATCCAGTCTCTGTAGATCTATCCAGCCTTTCCAGATTACACAGACACCATTGAGAATCATAGGTGCCTTCAAGTACACCTGGGATAAAAAGCAACACACAGGCTATGAATTTGCAAGCTCTTACACATGTGCCTGCACAATGAAAATACTGATCCAGGAAGCTTCTATACGTATTCTTAGAAGAACATTCAAACCAGCTGGTAACATGAGACTCCATTTAACAGCTTCTACTGCTTCCTTTCCAAGAACTCATTTTAATCAAGTGAGTGCTTTAACTTTTGCCTGCTGTACTGGATGGAATAAATTTAAGCTGTGTTCTCATTTTATAAACTGGCGTGCACCAGGATTTAGTTAGAATTCTTACCACTTGAAACTAAGAGTTTTTCTTGTCAGCTTACCTTTGTGTCACCAAGGCAGTGGCATGCTGCCAGTCAGGGAGGATCCTACAGCACGTCTAAATAGCTAAACGAGCACACTCCTTCCTACTCCCAAGAAACACTGTATTTTATCCCAATAAATGAGTGATTTCAGCAAAGACCAAGCACTGGTTTCAATCCTCCTCAAATTTACAAACTACTCAGAGTTCAGTAAAATACACCACACACACAGCGTGCTAAAAATAAGTAAGTCTTCCTGTGTCAATTCTAGCATGTGTGCAGAGCTCTTCAAAGGAAGCAACACCAGCTGATGAAAACCCAAGTACAGCACCAATGTGCACTGTGCCCTGTGCTGCAGCATGGAATAATGCATGATCTTAAGGCCCTACATCTTGATAACAGTAGATGATACAGTGATGTCACAAGGGAACTTAAAAAGAAGCAAATACAACACTAAATGAGTTTGACGTGTTATACTTAATGACAGTCAGTCCTTTCAAGACTTAATCAGTCTTAAAACAAAATAAAGAGTCACAGCAAAATTACCCGAGTTGTACAGAAGAGAAAAAAAAAATTAAAAATTCAACCTTTAGTAATTATTTCAGCCTACTTGGCAAGTCAAAACCTCTCATGGAACAGGAGTTTGTCTGTGTTGAATCACAAGAGAGGCAAACCTGCACACATACACCTGCAACCACTTCAGACTGAAAGACTGCTTAGACATTCCAAATCCATTTGAGATTTTTCAGCGTTCAGAAGCAGCTCGGGGTAGGGGACCTTTCAGATAGCCTCCCCTAACAGCTCTAAATTAATCCTCTGGCAAATCCTCATCAAAGCCTAATTGATGTTTAGCACTATAACGCATTTCAAAGCACCCCCACTGTGCCTGCTTGCTCAGTTCCACGCTTACCAGCTAAGGTCACTCAAGCGAAAAAAGAAAGGGCTCCAGAAGCAGGAGGCACAGAGGAAGGGAAGCCCCCCTCATGCAAAGGCTGTGCTGGCAGAATTAAGCACTGAACAACATGAAAGGCAACCCATGAGTGGAAAAAAGGGACCAAATAACATTAATCGAACTGACAAACAACTAATGTTATTTGCCAAAGAAAACAAACATTTGATCTCCAAGCCTGATTTTTACAGCTTACCGCACTTTGGTATGAAGTGACACGGCTTTAGACCTTTTAATTAGTACAACATGCAGCAGCTCAATAATGAGGCAAAAAATGTTATCTGTTTGAGCATCTCTTCTTCCCACTAGCACTTCTACTGCAGGGTCTCTGCTAAGAGCAGTCTGGTTTTCTGTGTGCCTGCACTCACAGCCCATCTGAGAGAGTCCTCACACCCCAGCCTTGGGTGGGGACAACAGCACACCGTGGGGACAGCACACCAGGCACATCTAGGGGCCACCAGCCTCTGCAAGCAGAGGTGTCAGAACCAGCATGAGTAAGATGTGGACTACCAGGAAACCACCTCCCACAGCCCTCATTTCAAGATTAAACATTTCAAACATACAAAATACATTGCAGCTCTTCAGCACAGTCTTTACCCATTCATCTCACAAGAAACAAATGAAGGATGCAGCATCCATTTAACAGATGTATTTAATTAGTTGAGAAGTTAAAGACAGTTAAAAGAGGCTATTAGAACTGTCATTCTCTTTTAAGGCAAATGAAGAATAATTCAAGAGGAGAAATAAAAAGGCAGGATAAGCTAATCATGGGTCTGCAAAGACAAAAAAGCCCACACTAATGCTGGTTATGTTTTGCAGCAGCAAACAAGCACTTTGCTGGTCTTCATTTAAAGTTTACCTCACACTCAACCTCCCCTATCCTTCTGGCCCACAGCAGCAGCCTGGGACATCAAAAGTTACACAGGCCTTCCCACAGATGACAAAATCCAGCTTTCCAAGTTGTCCAGGAATACTTTTAGTCTGTTTCTTTGATAAGGACTAACCTGTTTCAGTGGCCGTTCAGCTGCCTTGGTCACTGCAGCTGCCAGTGCCTTACACACAAACTTCCTGCCTCAGAGCAAACTGCAGGTAGCTCAGACACAGCTGCTGAGGGCTCGACACTTCAAATGCCTCATGCATCATCTGGAAGCCCCAGCAGTGCTGCAGATTCTATGAAAGTCTTCAGAAGACAAAGGGGAAACAAGCTGACAGAGCCGATGTGATTCCTGATTCCTACAATCTGCCCTGAGCACGCCGGCCAACAGCTGAGCTGCTGACACAGCAGCTTGGGAACCTCTGGCACGCAGCCTGACCTTTCCAGATGAAGTAGTCTGCCCTTGCTCCTGAATCAGAGCCCTGGAAGCCTTACACCAACGGATTCAGAAGGCCTTCAAAACTCAGATAAACAAACATTTTTCACTTCTGAAAGCATGAATTCCTTCTCAAGATATTCCGAGTTTTGAAATTACCACATGATCATTCAAACGTAGTAATCATTCATCTTGAAACCCCACGAGTTTATGCAGGAACTTTTCTCTCATTAAAACACAATAATGTGTACTGGTACTTTTTGATTTATTTTAGAGAAAGGAATTTAAACTCCTCTTTCCCCCTTTTCCTCTTCAGGAATATGGAAACCACCTAAGATTATAGCCAAAAACGTTTAACCACATATTTCCTTCTTTTCAGATAAAGCCATGTTGGTTCCCTTTCAACTTCTGAACTTAACAGAATTATTAATAAATTACTGCTCTTTCTGTGAACACATCATCTATTATGGCACCTCAAAATCCAGCAAAGTGGTCTTCCAAAAAAATTCTGAATTGTCTGCTCTGAAAATTGCCTCAAGACAGTCATGGTAGGAGACCAAGGGCAAAAGGTGCACTATTTCTAAAAAGACCCAAAATTCCGCTCCCCACAATATTATAGAAGTACATAAAAGCATGTCTTTGTTAGAACAACTCTTTCAAGGTTTTACTGCTAACCCCAGATTACCTGCATTTAAATCATTTTATAAATCCTCCACACACCTCTGGGTACTTTTTCGTAATAATGGCTGGCAGTCAGTGCTGTAAAGTTCAAGAGACAGGTGAAAAGCTCTACAGAACAGAAGGAAGGAGGAGAGGCTGGAAGTCAGGCAATTACCAAATTCATATTCACTGGACAAATCTAACGCTACATAAACACCATTACAGGGACAAGAGGAAAAGCTAAATTATGCAGCAGTCTCTTTTCAGAATACAGTCCATCCTATAAACCAAAGGAAGTATGGCTTTTCTGCAACTGACAGTTGTGTAACTAAGTAAAGAATCTTTGTTAAGAACTAAGTAAAGAATTGTTGTACGCATGTTGAAGAATGAGAGCAAGTTCTCTGTCATTCTGCACCCTCATTTTCCACACACTGGCATAGCCAAAGCTTTGTTAGACTAGGAGACCTAGGTAAACTGTCACATATTGAAATATGCAATTTTTACAAGTTTATAGCAGCTGAATTTTCATTTGGGTGGCTATTACAGAACTAATTTCATCTCAAATGACATCTTCCATTTCAAGCTCCTACTACAGATCAAAGCAGCATTAGAATTTTTAAATGAGAAACACAGACATGTTACTTTTACATTGGAAACAGGCTTTTAGTATTAGAACAAATATTCTGCTTGCTGACTGAACAAGGAGCAAGAGCAAACACTCTTATCTCCTGGCAGATTATCTGAATAGAGGACAAACAGCACCATAAACACACACAAACTTGAGAAGGTGCTGCATGAATAGGCTTAGTTGGGCTCTAAGTTGTTGAGCTCTGTTTGTGCTTCCTCAGCCTCCCCGCTGGCTTGTTCTCAAAGACTTCTGTGCCACACCTTCAACATATTGTGTATCTCACCTTTCTTTTGTATTCTTTTGACTAATCTGTTATTTCTTTTCATCTGCATTTAAATAAGCAACCTCCTCCTCCAACTCCAAGTAACTGAGAGTTATCTCTGTTGTTAAGAACAGGAATGGGCCACGGCTCCTGTAACACTATTCATTCATATTTAAAAAACCAAACTATTTAAATAGAGGACAATTCTCAATTACTTTTTTAAAAGTTACTGTATTTTAGCACAAGACAAAACCCCTCGGTTTCACATCCTATTTTAGTCATCTAGTAAACCCTTATCTCACAACAGCAGGGTATTTAACTGATCTGCTGGAGGTATGCTATCTGTGTGCTCCATCCACACATCCTGCAGTTACAGAAAATGCTCCTTCTCCCTACAGCAACCAAGCCATTTCCTCCCCCAGCGATTGCACACAGTTCTCACCACCCACCAACTAATGAATCAGCAGGCTCACAACAGCCAGCGCCACCGAGGAGATCAGCTTCACCCCCCAGGAAACACCAGTCCCCAGTGAAGTGGTGCAGTCCCTTCCCTTCTGTTTTCATTTTCTCAGCACACTGGAGCAAAATGCATTCTTTCAGAAGAGGCTCAGTTCTGACTCACCCTCTGCCTCACCACGCACACATCATGCCCATTCATAACGAGCCACGTCCGTCCATCCATCCATCCCACTGCTGATCCCACCTTCCCCTGAATCATACACCACTGTTAAATACTGAAACAGCAGACTCCCTGGTGATTTCACACAAAACACTGACCACTAAGAAAGAAACAGCTTTGAACACATACTCCAAGAAAGAGAGGTGTTAAATCGGGTAAGGCTAACCTCATCATTTCAGCTACTCTTAACAGTATCTGTAAACACTAGCAAGCAAAAGGAAACAACCTGTACAAAATGTTCAAAGGAGAAATTATGTATTCAACTGTTTCCTTTAACAGCAACAGTATATGATTGTATATACAGCATCATCAATAAAATGCTGTGATGGCAGGACTGCTGTAAAATTGCATCAGTCCCATCCCTGTGTTCCCCCCAAAATACCAAGACTCACTTTCATATCACAGAGAAAGGTCTCTAGCCTGGGTTTCAAAGAGGGGGCAAAGCATGAGAGAGAAAACAATCTATGAAATGCAAAAAAAAGAGGCAAAAAGCAAAAAAGCTTTTCTAAAACTTGCAACAGAACTTATACATTAAAATCCTCAACTAACTGGGGAACAAAACAGAATAGTAACTTCATTAGTGTAACAACTGAAGTTACAGCAAAAGCTGGGAACTTCATGCAAGGCTTCACACTACTCTTTCACATATTGATCATTAGTTTAAAAGAAACTAATGACAAGCAACCAAGTCATGAACAGACTTTACAGCATTTACCTGACTTCCTAAGTTTAACTCCATATATTAACCTTGTAATATAATTTGAACTGGAATGAAGCATAAATAGAAACAGCTAAAAAAAATCTCATTTAGACAGTGATGAGTGAAATAAAGACTTTTTAGTGCTTTTAATTTGGATCAATCCTTCTGTCTCATCCCTCAAAAAATATTATTCTTTTTTCAAACACATACAGAAAACATCTTCTATTTTAAAAGCTACATCTTAGAATTTCTTCCCTTATTTGAAAATGAGGTTTTGTTAAAATTCAAACCTTACACTCTTCTGCAAAAATGTATGGGAACTGATAAGTTTCTGACCAAACAAGAGCCTTTCCTAAACACTTATGCATAGATGACCCAATTGTGGCTTTAAAGATGAATACACCCTCAAGTTCTTTAAGGGTGGTACCCATGGCACAGCTGTACCACACCACCAAGAGGCCCTCACTGTTTCCTGAGCAGCTGCCAAGGTGGGACTCCTGGACAGCACTGACCAGGGCAGGAGCACAGCCCAGGGACACTTCCTTGGGCCCAGTACCACCAGTTCTCTGCCTAGGACCTGTTCCTCCAGCTCTGCTTCCTTGTGATCACACAGAGACATTTCACTTGCAGCTGAGGAAAGAAAGCACTCCAATTCACAACTGGAAAAACACCTCAGAACATACTACAATTTTCAACTGCATAGCAAAACCTGATGGTCAGATATTATTACTTTGTTCAGTTTTAAAATATGCTTATGTACATCACCAGGGTTTACTACAATATCAGTAAACACTGAGATGCAACATAATCCATTTTTACAATTCTATGTAGCAGAAATACCCATGTACAGACTCATTTCGAAAATATCTTTGTAATATCAGAGCTGTGACAAAACCTCTCTCAACGTGCTTTGTGTATTACTGAAATACTACAGTGATGGGGTTTGCTTTCTAAAACATCAAAAAAAGGAATAGCTGAAGAATTTTCCTAACCTTACTGAAGAGCCAGAATTTAAAAGCCTCTTGTAGAAAACCTGGTATTTTTATTTTTTGGTTGGTTGCAATTGTTAGGTTTTTTTCTGTGTAGCTAGCTCAACTATGTAATCATGACTCCTTTTCGAAAGCAGATCAATGCTTCATTAAATTATGCAGATTGCTACTTCACTTAACTAAAAACCAAGTCTATAACTAAGAACAGATATGAAACAGTAAGGATGTCAGAACAAATGTGATTAAAATCTGTGGAGCATTTTATTCCTGGATTAAGATCACTGGTCAGTACTTAGAAGCTCACATAGAAAAATACTAAAACGTTGCTGCACAGAAATTACACTCATCATCTAACAACTAAGTCTCCAGATACAGTTCGTCATTCCAAAATACTGTAATTTCTAGACTAAGCAGAAAACATGAACCAGACCTGACCAAAACCACCAAAAAAACCCCAATACAAAGCAAAAAGTAGACGGCTTCTAGTTTTCACATTGTCACTACAGAAGGGACTAATTCCTCCCAAAGAGAAATGCATCTCATGCTCAGGCTCTCTCCATTTGCCTTCAAAAGACAAAACCAACCACAGAGCTAGAACTGAAAATCAACAAAAAATGCAAGGAGCATAACAAGAAAAATCTGAAAGGCAAATATATGCTGGGGTTTTCCCCTGTGAAACTTTACAGGGTCTTTATCAGCCTATCTTTACACTAGATTCTACATGAGAAAGATGGCTGGATTTTAAACCTACGCTCCTTCTTAATGGAGAGGGCATGCATTTAAAAAAGACCCATTTTTTTTTTTCTTTTGCAACAATTAAAAAGAATAATGTTTTCGCAGCAAAATATTGCCAGGAGATTGCTGCTGGTTTTGCTGCTCCAAGTACACATGCATGCTTCTGCTCACAAATCCAGTAACTAACAGACACACAGTTTTCTGCCAGCTTGACAGAATATTTTCCAGACAAATTTGTAAATTGGTTGTGAAATTTGTTCTTTTCAAGCTTTCAGAAAATCACATAGCAAAAAGCAGTTATAACTTGCAACTGCAAGAGGATTAGAAAGAAACGTTTATCTAAAATACATCACTTGCACACCACACTAGCTGGGTGCAAAGAAACAGCCTACTAAATCCTCTACTTTTGGACTCAAAATTCAAATCATATAATGGAAATATACTCAACTATACAAAAAAGAAATTACCTGATTTTGATGACATGGGCAAGCAACCAATAAAAACTTCCAAGAACTGACCCAAGCAAGAGAGGGGCAAGAAAAACTGCTTCTTCTACCCTTTGGCTTTTATTGCCTTCTTGAGCACTCCAACAGCCTCACCCTTTCCCTTAAGCAGGATTCAAGCCTGGAAAAACTGTTCAAACATTTCCTCAACAAGTAGTGCTGCATCAAGGCTTAAAATAATGAGTAGGTTTTTGTCTTTTGTATACTATAACAACTATTCAGCTGTCATCATTCAATAAAATTTCATAGTGTCATAATTATTCTGTACAAAACTATCAGCTTCTGCAGAGAACATCCTTAGCAATGACTGGAAATTTTCTTTAACAGAGTAACATAAAACTTGCAATTATGCAAGCTAATGAGCTCATTTTGTTACTTGTGCTTTGGACAATAAAGCTTGAAGAACCATATCAGTAACTTTCAGAAAAATGACAGTTTCTTGAAGCAAATGTTTCATCATCTTATTGAATTTTTCTTATTTTTAATATGAATTATTAAGTGACTTTCAGAAAGAAGCAGACATTCTCAACAATGACTCTCATACTTTTCTCATTCATTTATAAGAAGAGGAGAGAAGCATAATATTAGCAACTTTGCTTAGTAAGTGGAGACTGATATGCAAACAAGAGAATTCAACAATCCAAGTGTCTGGATTTCTTCCAGCATTTATGCTGCAGAGATCTCAATACTGCTTTCATCCACACAGCACTCATCTGTCCTTATATATAGCTGCAAAATTTAGCTCACTAACTCCAATTTTGTTCCTCTTCTGGGAAACTTTAGGACGATGACATGGGCATATTTGAAATCTTGTCTATACAACTCTAACAAGTGCATTTAAGCCACTGGAAAGAGTTCAAGGTAGTATGACTGAATAACTGCTTTTAGAACACATAATAAAAGCTAAGCAGAAGCAGGTTTACTGACAGCAGACCTTAAGTACTTCCACAGCCGTGCTGCAAGTACTGTTCCCAAGCATTGTTCCAAAATGGCATCGTCACTGCCTGCACCATAACGCAGGGACGAGGCTGTGGGCAGTCACAAAAGGATCTGGAGGATGAGGGGTGAAAGGACTCCAGGGAAAGGCTGTGAATCCTCGTCACATGAGAGGTGCCAGGGGTGACTCACGCTCCAGTGGCAGAGGGCACCCGATGATAAATCACTCTGCACCAACAACTGTCCAAACCCAGCCAGGGGCTGCCTGCCAGGACAACGTGTCCAGTCTACGTCCTCTAAAGATTTCTCCTCCCAAAATCCAAGTTTCTAACACTGTTCATACTGTATAAACCGTATGCACATACAGACATCCCCTAACTGTGAGGTAAAGTGAATAAGCACAGGTACACTATGACTGTGGCTTCAAACAGAGTTTGGATCAAACAGCTCTCCTCTGTGCAACAGCAGGTCATAATGAAGAACACTTCTAAGTATCTAGACAAAAAAAGAGAAAATGTTTCACTCTCCTCTAGAGTCAAAATGGGTTTAGAAGCACAAACAAAGGATGTTGCAGGGAAAAAGAAAAAATATTAGAAAGAAAAAGAAACCAAGAACTCTCTGCCAGCTAAAAGACTCTTAAGCACAAACACAATAATAAATTCTAGAATCACAAGCATCTATAGAAAACCAGTATTTTTCTCAAACCATATAGATGACCCTGGATGAAAACTGATCACAGAGATCATCAAGAAAGTGGATTCTTCTCATCCACCAAGTTTTTACAGGACTCCCACCAAGCAACTCCAAGGGGGGAAAAAAAAAAAAAAATCAAGCTATCGAGCCAGGCTGAGTACAAACTGGATACACCACCAAACCCATTTGTCTGCTGTGAGAATAACCACACACTGACCTCCTTATTTAAAGCTCACAGGAAAGTCTGAGAAAGATCACAAGCAGCAAGAGTGATGTGGGTTTCATCAGGACACCACTTCCCTTGGCTGGAGCAGGCAGAGGTACCTCAAAAGCTCTGAGCACACAGACAGTCCAGCAGCTGATGTTCCTTCACTGACCACCTGCTGAACCTCACAGAAGAATCTCTCCCAGCTACCACAGGGTTTTGGGGTCATCACGACCACAAAGGTATGAATAAGAGGATAACAATTGTTTAAGGCTGCTCAGGAAAAGTGGAAAGCTGGTTCTATTGACTGTCACTTGAATAGGTGTTATATTTAAAAAAAAAATATTTCTCACTACACTTCTGTTTCTGCTGTAACATCTGCAGCATAACAAAGATTTGCTTTCTTTTAATATTCATCCAAATAGTTAACATCAACTTAGAGCAAAATAAAATCTAGTTGACAAAAAATTGTGCGAGTAGAAACTCAGCATCTTTAGGAAGAAAACTGAAAATCTTTAGTTATGGCTAGAACAAAGTCAATGGTTAATGAGCAGAAATCCTAGCTACATCACATGTGGCACAGCAGGCACTCTGAATCAATTTAAATCATGTCTGATGTGCCTTCCTCCAAAGCTGCAGAGTTCACAGTGTATTAGAGCAAAATAAACCCGTGTGGAAGACTCTGGTTTACAAGAAGCTGCCACCAAAGAACAGACAGGAAGTAAAGCTGCATTAGAATGAGATGGAGAATTGTATTATAAAGGGGAGGGGAAGTAAAACAACTTCACAGACTTCATCAGTGACTGGTATTTAAACAGTAAAAAAGAATATCTGAGAACTAATGTCCTTGAAAGAAACAAAGAGTGGAGCTATAGAAACATCTTGAGTAAGAAAAGAAAACAGGGGACATTATCTTACTCTAAGAAATGTACAAAATGAATCATGCAAAGAAAGTTGACCAGACAGTTCTTAACAAAACAAAGGGACTTTGAAAAAGATTATATTTTAAAAGCACTGAAGTCCATACACAGCTCAGGCTTAAGTTTGTATGTCACAGTACAAAACTGAAATAAAAATTACAGAACTTCATTAATCACAATAAAACTAGCCTAAGTCATTAATGATACAAAAAAACCAAGGTGAAAATAAAGCTCTCAATTTAATTGCAAGGTTTAATTAACCAATATTTCAGGCAATACATTAGACTACTACACTGCCTGTCTTTCAATTTCTTAACATCTACTCATTCATTCTTTACCAGAAAACAATTAAAAACCCCTGGACATTAGCTGACAACACAGAGGATCAGAAAGCCTTGGTATGGTTCAGCTCCCCAGAAACAGGACACACACTGCATCTGACGCACCCTACACACATCCACAATCACAATGAAATACAATGTTCTATTATTTTTATGATCTAGGGACCTATTTTTAGTGCTGCTTTTTCTTCTGCTATGACAAACCTGAAAAATTGCTCAAATAGACAATTAAATTTGCTGCAGGTCAAAGACAGCACAGAATGTTAAAGCTATCTCAAAAAAAAATGTTAAACTTGAGTTTAAAATGAGTAGAAACATTAAGTGTACACAGAGCCATCCAATTCTTGGATTAATGAAGACAGGGCATCCACCAGAGGCCTACCCACCCATTGTGAACATCAGATGCATCAAATTAAAAGGCAAATTAAGCATATTAAAAAACCCCCTCCGTTAAGAAATACCAGATTGAAAAACCTCAAGCCTATGAAGTATGTATTTGCAGAATCCCAACTTTCACAAGAGTGTTGCTCTTTCTAAAATTCAATCATTTAAGCAGCAATTCTAGCAGATACTGCCTTGGTAGCTTTGTCAATCTGTATACAAAACTGCTTTAACACAATAGTGACATACTTCAAAGCTGGATGAACTATTTTGGGCCATCATTGTTTAGCCAAACACCGAAGTAGAATTCCAGAATAAAAATATTCTAATGTTGGTAAGTTTATCTACATTCTAGATCTCAAACTAATGCCTAAGATAATTATTAACTGACAGCTTCCCCCATAGCCTTTTTTTATTCATATAATTAAAAACATGCCTTGCTGGCATAAATCCAGTGATGAACAAACACACATTATGCACTGCCTCAAGAATCAAAGCTCATAAAACAATGTTGCACATAGCTACAAAAATCACATGGTTTTAAGAGACTGCTGAAGCCTGTGAAAGAAATTCTTAATTAAACCAAATGACAAAAATCTATAGAGAACAAAATCTCAGACAGTTCATATGAAACTCTTAACTGTTTCTGTTGATAACATAAAACACTCTCCCACTCTGCTCATTCCTCTGCTCCAATCATGGGAGTGGCTTACTTTCAGAGAAGTTTAATTCTGTGCAGAGCAAGCCTGCACTCATGTGTGATTTACACAAGTAAGGGCTGATTACAACAGTGAATTTGTGATTTGTTCATACTACAGCATAAAATTATTCCCATTTATCTGTTTGTCCACCTCTAGCCTCATTCAGAGGAATTCTTCTAAACATTTCAGTGAAGCAGTCTAGAATTTACTGTAAACACACATAAAAGAAGGAGTGGCATTCATTAATGAGGCTCATGTTCTATTTTAATACACAGCATACCTACCATGCTCTTACATGATTAAGACAACACAAGAAAATGGATGAAGTAGTTCAGTACTTTAAGAATTCATTTGGAGAAAACAAAGTTAAAAAAAAATCATAGGAGTAAATAAAATTAGTTTTGAACTGGCAAGAAGAGAGACTTCAGTCTTCTTACACATTACAAGAAAAATTCCTCATTCAATTGTGAGCCAGAATCAATATTTTTCAGTAAGAGCCAGATTCAATTCAGTTTCCTTAGCAAAGCAGTCAGTACCCAGACAGCCAACTTCACTTCTCCCCCAATTTGTCAAACTTCTGCAAGCCTCACAGGACTAAATGGAAAACAATTTTTTCCAAAAAAACTCATTAACTTGAATTCCACATACCATAACTGCCCTCAGGAATTTTTTTTTCTTCCAATCAAGTTTTCCCACTATAGGAAATATTTATCTTCCACCTAGCAGCATTTAAAAGACCCAATATGCCATTAAACCTGAATATGTTTCAAGTATTTCCTCCAGTCTGGTAGGTTTGGTAGCATTAGCTGTTTCTTGTTACAAGGGTAGGTAAAAAAATTAGGCAAAAGAAAGGATTTTGTAGTCCATTAAAAGTTTTTTAAAGTAATTAAAAAAATACAGAAAATTTAGCCTGAAACAGAAAAACTAGGAGAGCTTAAGTGCTGGTCTAAACCCACTGAGTTCTGAAGACAGTCTCCTATTGAATTCAGTGATCTTTGGATCAGTCCCAAAGCATCTACAGGAGCAGAGATAAGCAACAGCATCTATACTTTAAAGGTATGTTTTTCCTGTAAAACAAAACCAGCTGTAGGTGATTTCAGTAACTTTATTCTGATGAGACTAAGCAAGGTTTCTGACTTTAAATCTAATACAGCTTCACAGTAACCATCACTGTCACTAGGGAATTTGAGCTTTCAATATCAGTCTATGGGACAACCACCTCAGAAAAAACAGACTCAGAAATCAATTCTGAAAGCAATGCTGCTTCTGTATTATAGCTGATGGTGAAACTGAGAGAAAGCTTCATTCCACTTAGAGCACACTGACTGCTTGCTGTACCAACTGGCAGCCAAAGACACAATGAAATAACCTGTTGAAAGTGCAAATTTTCATTAGTCTGTCACAATTCATTGGCCAAAGTCTAATTTCTGAACCACTTTAGAAGCACCTACACAACACCAAATCCAGACTGTTCCCCAAAATTTTATCATAGCATGACAGTAGAAATAGTTTTGTTCTTCAAAATAACCCAAAGCCACCAGTATTGCCCACGTGTCCCAATTCTCCCATCTGCCTAAACATTAGCATGCTTTAAAACAAAGCATTATTTTATCCTACCAGCTTTCATTTGCACTCACATCAGCACCTACCAGTACGGAGACGTGAGATGTTAGAAACCTCACATCATACACACGGTCCATACCAGTAAGACCATAAGCACAACAAAAGAAAATTCTTTCAGTTTCAACAATTTCCTCCTTACCTTGCCTCCTTCTCTTTCAAAGTCGACATATTCCCGGGTCGGTGTCTGTCGCTGCTCCCCCTGCCAGCTGGCCGGAAAAAACTGGAGAGACAGATTGGTTCCTGTGGCCACAAAAGCCTTTTAGAAAAATCAATACAAACAGGATCAGGGAGCAAGACATTACATAAATTATGCAGGCAGTCATTTATTTTTACATCAGTTTATGTCTTAAGCCAGGCAGCATAGAGAATACTTAAAGTCAAAAACATGCACTCATCATTTTTCTTAAGTATTAAGTTACAAACATCTGATTCCATTTTGACAACATTTGCCATTGGCTGCTTCGGATATAAAATACAACATGGAATCAATACTTCTTTCAAATCAGTTTTGCTGACATTAGAATCTGTCCTTTCAGTTCTGTCTGGATACCCTGCACCAACTTAGTACCTGCAACATTAAAAACTGCTCATGCTTTTCAAAGAGGTTGCATACTCTAAAAGTAGTACTGCTGAAGGAAAATTAACTCCTTAGACCCATTACTAAGGATAACTTTTTTCAAAATAAAAGGATTTGTTTCCTTTCACAATCTACTTATACCTAGACAGACACTTAACTGAAGCATAAATATTCCTATTCTATCATCTACTGGCATGCAGCATCAATACACAGTTCAATCAAGCTTCACAGGACAAAGTCCTCATGCCACATTAAGACACCAGTGACACCCAGATCAGCAGATGCTGTGTCAGTGAGAAAAGGCAACTGTAGGAATTCTTCTCAGCCGCAGCTCTTTGTAAAATCATTAAAGAGTCTGGCTTAAATCCATTAGAAAAAGCATGCACTACTTTCAAGCAAACAAATTCCTACAATTTCAAATGAAAATGGGACTCAGTTTTCTTTAGAAACTCCCTGTATTCGCCTGCATATCTTAACTCCAAGCCATGATGAGTACAGCACTTCCTAGACACGAAATAAAAAATTATTTTTGCAAGCAGAAGTCAGATTCACAGTATTTACACTCTTCTCTGGTACAGGTGAGCATGCTGTCCTGTAAGCATGTGAATACTCACACAGACTCACAGCATATCACTCCTATCACCATCCCAGGGTTAAACATAATTTTTTGCAATTAAATGGCTGTATTTATTACCACAATGACTTAGATTTAAATGGTAATTAATCTAGAATATAGTTTTCCTTAAAAGCTATACAACTACTACTTTAACAGTTGGAATTTCCTGACAAGCAGATTTCTTTGAAGTAACTGAAAATTCAGCCACTTTATGGTATAACTGTACTGCTACCTGTGACACTATAGCTACATGTTATTTGAGATAGCTCTAGTCTGGACTGCAACACTGTCATAGGATTAATACCTCCCATTTTGAAAGTAGAAGTGCTTTGTCTTGGCTCTTCCCCCTCCTCCAAGAGAGACTAATGCTCTGCAATCAGTTTTGGTTCCAGGCTATCCTTAAAAACAGATTTTTAAATTTTTGTTGTTGTTTTTGTTTGCTTGTTTTGTCTCCTGTAAGCACATTCTCAATATCATTAAAACTAACAAATCAGTCCTAGTAATGCCAGAAGAACACTATTGGTGCATTAGTACTTGCTTGCAAAGACAAACATTTCAATCGATGTAACAGAAGTTGCACCAAGGATACACTTGCACAAATAGGAGGCATCAAATCTGTCAGAGCTGCAGACCACCACTATCAGGCTCACTGCCTTCTAGTATCCCTTTGCTTTTGCAAGGGATGCTATTTACAAATCAACAAAAGATTTATACCTATATCCAAATATTTGTGACTCTGAGTCCTCACCACTTAGTCTGCTCAAGAACGGTTTTCCTACCTCCAAGCATCTTAGTAAATATGTGTTTTATACTCCATAATTTATACATTTAAATATCAAGGAGTGAGATCATTGAGAGTAAACCAGCTAACCACTGAAGCCCTATAGCCCAGTCCAGTTCTGGTACTGGGACAAAAGGACTGTACTTGCTTTCTGGGAAACCCAGCCAGACAGTGAAGAGCCCATGCCTTCCTGCTTCCACCCTTAATGTGTGCTAGAGGGCAATGAAAAACAGGGGGAAAATATCAGGGAAAAGAAGACAAAAGTACACAAATTCCACATCCTCAGAATCAGGTAGGCATCATTTAAACCCTAAAAAGCTATGTAGATATTTGTTCTCAGGATTTTTGAGGCCTGTTCCCTCCCTCTGAAGAGACAAAACGATACAGGTAAAGTACCCATATGCATCTCAAATCAAATCATAGGTCAATATTAAAAAACTTGAGAACAGTCCTGCTAATAACCACACAAGACTAGATGGAAGCCATTCATTTCCATCAAAGAACAAACAAATTAAATAAAAATATAATAATGATTTAAAAAAAAAAATCACATCACTAGTTTGGTTTTAAACTTGAAAGTAAGAAAACTCTAGTTTTGTCTGCAGAGCCTTTTAAAGCCTAGTCTGAAAAGCTATCAGACATTTCAGACATTTATGTTGCAAATTTTGTGAAAAGCTTATCAGGTAGTACAAGGGCGACCTGACCTACACATAGACAACATAAATACAAGTACCTTCCAAAGCAAGCCAAATACGTGAGGTTATTTAAGTTATCTAAGCATTACCAGTAAATGTGAAATCTTACTTAATACACTTCACAGTTACTTCTCAGTAATATTGGCAATTATTTCCTTTATTCAATCAAGAGCTATTTGACACACACAACCAACAACCCACTGCTGGTTCTACATTCAATCTCTGAGCTGTTCTCTGGGGGTTTTTTTTCTGCTTCAAAATATGTAAGGTCATTTGCAAAGGCTCCCTTTGGAGATAAAAGAATAAATCCTTGATGTCTGGAAAAACATTCAAGACTGAAAAAAAAGAGTAAAATTACTAGCTCTTTTTAACATCAGTCATTACACACACTACTTTTCTAAATAAACCTGACTACTCATGCCCTGTTCACAAAACAAAACCAGATGTTTCAGATGAAGAAATATAGAGCCTGTTTTATAATTAAGTAGAGTGAAAATATGTAGAACATGCATCACTGGTAGCTTCCAAGGGATGAAGTTCTGGCAAAAAAAGACAGCAGCAGGCTCAGAAGGTGAAACTACAGCGATTTCCCATTTATATAAATAACTGCATAGGCTGCACTAGAAAGCTAGTTATAAGCTGCATGGCTTTTTTTTTTTTTTTTAGGGAGGGATTCAGGTATATTATGCACTTTCACCTGTACAGGAACTTCCAATGCTAGCAAACTATGTCTTCCTAACCTACCCATTCCTTCCCTGGTGTTTTCTTAAAGGAAGCAAACATACACAAAGAAAAATAAATGTAAAAAATATAGTAAAATTAAGAACCTGTCTACCGGGGGCCTCTTGTAGAATAATATTACAAGTTCTAAGAGATAACAAGATAAGATTCAGCTAAAATAAAGTTATTTAGTAAAAAGTGACCATGTTCTTGAGTGTGTATTCTTTTACTGACAAACACAAATGAACAAGATCAGTTATAGTCACTGGTGTTCAAGTATTTTTGGATGTGCATAAGAATAATTTCATTGTGAACTGTCTAGCAGTATGTACACCACGTGAAATTAAAAGAATGCTCATAAACTGAACTTGGTGGAAGAGAGGCTTATTTTCTATTTTACCTTGTCTTTCACTATATACTCTAAATGGAAAAGAGGTTACTTCTGCATTTTAATAGTGGAGTTACAAACTAAATAATGCCACAAAATACCAATTCTATACAAGCAATTGGAACAGAAATCAAACCAGGAAACAAGGAGTCAGTTCTTGACTACTCTGAGCCATACTTCATCTCACTTCTTATTTCAGAGGGCGACAGTAGTTTGTAACTAACCTTAATGAATGAGAAAAACGAAGCTGGAGTTACAAGTTTCTAAGCCTAATTTTAAAAACATTTGATTTAGTTCACAAATACATCAAACAGCGATAGCGCCGTCTGAACAATGTTACTTATTTCTCAAAGCTACTGTTTCCGGAAAGAAAAAAAAAAAGAAAAAGAAAAAAAACTAAATATTGAAATAAGCAGCTCGTAGCTGTAGCACGTGTCCAGGGAAGGAGCGCAGCCCGTTCTCACTGCCGGGGTTTTTCCTTCCTTCCCTGTCACCCCGGCGCTCCAGACAACCACTCTCCCCGCTCGGGAGCGAGCTGACACCTTCGAGAGAAAAAGCGCTATTCCTAAGGCAGACAGAAATGCTGCCTGTTCACCAAAACCTCCTTTCCTCGGCGTTTGAAAGGCAGCCGATGTCATGCCGCTCCGTAAGGAAAACTCCTTCACGGCGCGGCCCCGACCGGCCCCAGGCACCGTCCCGGCACGGCCGGCCCCGACCCTTGGGCACCGCGCAGCGTTCGCTGCCCCGACGGCTTCCCCCAAACTTTTATTTCACGAGCCAAGCGCGGCCCGGCTCGGTCCCGGCGGGCCCCGAGGGGAGCGCGGCGCCACTTACGATCTCAGAGCGGCCGTCGCGGCAGGCGTTCTGGAAGCGGGCCTGCCTCTCCTCGTGCGGCCGGTCCCTGAAGCCGGTGTATTTAATCTGCGGGGAACAGGGCGCGCNCAGCCGCGCCATTCACAACTCTGCCGCCGTCGCCGCGCATGCGCCCCGCCGGGCGGGAAGCGGGCGAGGGGTGACTCAGAGCCCCCTCCGCGTCCCTCGGCCGGGGCTGTCTCGCCCGCAGCGGGGCCGCTCCGCTCGCTCCCCCCGTCACCGCT
>VXBB01006114.1:377206-464357 GCA_013399915.1 Illadopsis cleaveri
CCCCCCGCGCCCCGGTGGCGATGGGGAGCGCTCCCCTCACAGCACGGACCTCGCACCTGCTCCGCCGGCCCGTTCGGGTTGGAGCAGGCGGTGGCCGCGCCGTGTCCCTCTGCCTCGAGGGTGGCGGTGAGGATGGGGCAGGTAGGAAGGGACAGCGCTGGCTCGCATGTCCTCGCCTTGCTCCCTCCCCCAGGCCAGCATGAAGGCTGGAGGAGCCCAAGGGTGATCCCAGAGCCCCGCCGCTGGCAGGAGCCGGCCCGCTGTCTGGCTGCCGCTCCAAACATCCGCAGTGCATCCCTCAGTCAGTCCCTCCGCTTGCCCAGCCGCACTGACCGAGGCGGGGGCCTGTTCCCGAGGGGAGCAGAAGAACCCATCACCACCTCAGGATGTGGCTCGGTGTCTTTGAAGTCGTGGTGTCAGTCTAGAGCAAAACCAAAACCCAGCACTTTGCTGCACCAGTGCTTGAAGAAGCTTTACTGCTTCTTCATTGCAGTCTATAACTTCCTCATGGAGGGAAGTGGAGGGGCAAGCACCTATCTCTTGTCTCTGGCAATTACCCAAGTAATGGCCTGAAGTTGTTTCAGGAGAGGTACAAGTTGGATATCAGAAAAAGGTTTTTCACCCAGAGGGTGATTGGGCACTGGAAAAGGCTGCCCGAGAAAGTGATCACAGCACCAACAGTGACAGTGTTCAAGAAGCATTTGGACAATGTTCTCAGGCACATAGTTATGTGTCTTGGGGATGTCCTGTGCAGTTGTAAGAGTTGGATTCCATGTTCCTTGTGGGCCCCTTCCAACTCAATATTCTAGGATTTTTTTTCCTACAACTACTCCCCCAGGTTTTTAGCAGTTCTGGAGCATCGTAAGGATGGCAGCATGAGCCAAAAAATATCTTACAATACCTATTACCAACATTAAAATATTAGAGCATATTTGATCTTTTGATAAAGAAATGAGGTTTTCTAATCTCTCAGTATTACAATCTTAACTTTACACATAGTCATGCAAATCAAAGCCAGCAATGCTAAGGTTAGCCAGAAGACATATCAAGTATGAGCAAAATAATAAAAAATTAGTGAAGTAACTGTAACCCTTAACTAATTGTATACAGACTTCACAGAAAAAAAGCTTTAGACTTTTTTTCTAAATGTAGAAAATATGCTATGAGAAACCTAATACCTTTCTGATCTATAGGAAAACTGAAGATAACTGTTCAAGCTGTATATTTTGATTTTTGATATGGTACTGTATTGCAGATGTAAAGGTAAATTCAGAAGTTAAAAGCTTTAAAATAACTGTTTTAAAAAGGTTTTTTCAACCTGGAAAGAAAATACCCTGAGCTTGAAATCATAAAATATTGTGTATTGTCTTGATTCATTTAGATTAATATCAACCCTTAAGTGAAATTTTCGTGAATGTCAGCTACATTTAAAAGGTCCCAAAATAAGACATTTTAAAAAAAAATCCATATCACTATTCATCTTACAGCGAGATCAATACCAGGAGCGTAGGCCTGCAGGAGATCTGCCAAGTTCATAAGGTAGAAATCTGCTCTCTTGACCTCCAATAATCTTTCACCACTTGCTACTACCTCACCCAGTTCTACCTCCTCAGCCCCGAAACTGACTGTGCCTTCTTCCAAACAACAGTTTGCAAAAAAAAAAATACCAAGGTCAAAAGCAAAGATGAGTGGTTGTAAAGCCCTAAAATAAGAAACAGGAGATGTAATCATCTAGCAAGTTTTGTGTTTTGACCTTGGCATATATTTTTCAAGACTTTGGAGACAATATCAAGTTTGTCTGCTTTTGCCCAAGCACCTCTTTGTTTAACATTTGTCATCCTGCAGTTTTCATCTTTGCAAAGTTATTATTTTAAATAAAGTGAGTCAATATTATCAGAAAGTCTGTAAGAGATCAGACACTGCCCATGCTTGTTGCCTCAGTTAGTTGATGCAGAAACAGGATAGCAGGAAGGGGTGAGATAGAGCATAGTGGACAGGATCACATTATTCTTCTGAATTTATCCAGTTTCTTGACACTAAGCTAGCTAAGAGCTTTTGCTCTGAATAATGAATACCTTCTTAGCAAAGAGAACCAATTATTTCATATTCATATGAAGAAAACAATTATTTTAGACATGTTTTGTCATCAAGAAAAGCTATAAAATTGCACCAGCTTCCTCTCTCTACCTCTCTCAGCCCCCAGCATTTCACAAGACAATTAGGGTCTTAAAGACAGTGAAGTTCGTATTTTTTTGGTTCCTAACTAGATGGAGGAGAGGCACACAAACTAATAATGTCTTTGCTGCAAGAAAGGCTAGAGCATAATTTGCAGTTATTTACCCTGTTTGGCCAGAGTCACTGGCCAAGAGCCAGACAGTCAACATAGATCAGAGGCAGTTTCGCAGGTGGTAGCTGGGGGACATGAGAGGCAAAACTGAGGTTATCATGTGAGAGATGGGATACAACCTCATGGGAATTCTGCAGCTCATCAAACTTTTTTTCTTTTTTGCTTTTAGCACAGCACACAAAAACAAGGTAGAACCTTTTTCCTTGTGCGTAACAAAACACAACTTCTTCCCAAAGACATCTTGGTGATATCTCCGCAAACCATTTCACCGTGGTTCAGGCTGCTCAGATTTTAGTAGGCTTAGCTCAGTCTGCAAATCCCTGGTTTGTTGATTCACAAGAACTTAGGCTGTTCATCAGTCCTCCGGGTGAGTCACCTCCAGAAAACAGAAATGGTCAGGCTTGTAGGCATGCTGCTTTCCGAGTGAATTCTCAGAACAGATCCCTTTCCAAAATAAGACCTAACATGTTTACAGTGCATTGATAATTGAGACGGAACACCACTGAAGGATTTACAGATGGAATGTTTTTGAGAAAGGGAGCTTTCTTCAAGTTCCAAGTCCTGTTATGTACTGTTCTGTCTATAACCCTTCTTTACCACGTCTTTAAAACCTCTGGTTTCCCCTAGGTAGCAGCATTTGATGAACAACTGCATGGCACTGGTGTTATATTGTTCTCTAGATTTCACATGTGTGAGACACTAATAAGCCAGACTTCTGTGTATCCATTGATCTATGGCAGCTGCAGTATAATCAAACACCAGCATTATGTATGTACAAGCTACTCTGTGATTATAGATCCATTAATAAACTGTTTGCAAGATATAATTATGCACATTAGGTGTGAAATGAAATCCCCTTACGCAAGGTCTGTGCTTATGGGTACTGCAAAACAAGGGGAGAAGGGGGAGAAATTGAGCAAATTAATTGACTTCTTTTGCCCAGACTAATTTTCATTTCCCTGCTACTACAGCTGATGCTCCCAGCTAGAATATCTTCACGGGAGTCACCCCACCAGTGGAGGGGTATTGCTGATCAGTTCATGGACCCACAGTCATGTGCAGAAATCATCCTGAAATACCATAGCTCACCCCCAGAACAGCCTTTCATGTTTAGCCTGCATACATCAGCATAAAGATCTATCTTATCTGAGGATAAATCAGATAATCATCCAAAATAACCCAAATGAAGGATATGGGCAATGAAAAGGACCATGAGCTATCAGAATCAGTTCATGTCTGTGGAAGCACTTTATGCAGAGATGGATGTAGGGATTCCAGAGGCAACAATGAGCAGCTTTCAGGACTTGGCCAAGTCCAAAGTTGATAGCTAAACATCTTACCTAGCACACAAAGATAAGAGCCATACCACAACAGTTAAACAAAACAATCCAATTTTGCATTATGAGTGGGAAGTTGCCTACCACTTAAAAAACACCAAGCACGGCAGGTATGAGGGAGGAAACAGCACCTCATGTCTCTTCTCTCTAAACCAGGCTACAAGACAGATGCATCACTTCATTCCAGATTCCAAAGCTGGAGCCTTTTTCCTAAAAGAAGATGCCTACAGGTGCTACTCGAAATAACTCAAAGCATTTGGAGTACTCAGCCAGGAGACAGGAGACCCTTCCCTCACTGAGGCTGTTGTTGCCAAAGTTCCCAGCCTCCACTGTGAGCATCCCAATCACAATTGTTCTCATGCTGCAGAAGCAGTGTCCACATCTCTGCTTCAGCCTGGGTTACTACCACAGTGCAACAAAATACCTAAGTCTTCACGGGCAGGTCTACATGAAAAGGCAATAGTTACAGCCATCCTTTCCTGGCTGTGTGATTTAGACGCACGGGGCTGTCTCTGGTTGTAAGCACTGGCGGTTTAACAGTGTGCTTCACATAGCAATAGTCTTTGTTTCAATAACATACATGTGCAGCTTCTCCCCTAAAAGCATGGCCTGTACAGCCTGGGACATCCTCCTGAATACACCCTTGTGACACCTGACAGCCACTTTTTAGTCATAAAAAGGTCGCAAATGTGCAAATATGAAAGTGCAGTGTGGTATCAGGTTCAGGAGTCTGGTGTAGCAAAGGTTGCCTCTGATCAATGACCTTGGCACACAACATCTTAATGAATTGAAAATTTGTTTAAATTCTTTCCATTAACCAGGGGAATACACTTGGGTTGTTTCTTTTCCCTAGTAAAAACAATATGAAATGAAACTTGAGAACGTCAGAACAAATTATTCCTCCAAATGATGCAATGGAGCCTGAGTTACACAATTGTTAGAGAATTAAAACAGATTATCCCAAAAGGCTACTTGATTTTCATTCTGGTTATTTGGGCCAGTGATGATGATTGCAGTAGGTGTACATTTCTATGATTCTGTGCTATCTATTCATGTTTTGGCAATGGAAGTATGCAGTTTTTATTTGAAACCCCCTTTTTTTCTCATTTTACCAATCACAGCACAAACTGTTAAAAGAAATTTTATCTGAACTCAGAGTCTCCCTGGTCTGGCAAGCAGAAGCCAGGACTGGGTGCCTCTTCCAGCTTTGCCTTTGGCCTTCTAAGTGATGATTTTGGGCATATGGCTTCACCTCTAATGCCTGTATTCACCCACCTATCAAGTGAGTCGAGATCTCCAGATGAAGATCTTGAGATATCTATGTAAAGAGCCAGGCACTGTCATTATCCCAGATGTTGAGCAATGAGGAGAAAGTTTAACTGAGCACAAAATGTGACTCACACAAGCCTAAATACATAAAAGGAAGTGTTTAAAAACTGTCTTTGTGAAAATAGCTCTGAAGATGCTCTTATCAGTACACAGACAGTGCTAATGGCACTCAATTGTGTGTTGTTCAGACATAGCTTTTTCTGTGTTATCTACTGTGCTGCCATCAGCCACACTGTCTCCTTACATTGCATTTTATAATCCATTAAAAACTTAAAACCCTAGAATAATTTGGGTTGGAAGGGACCTTTAAAGGCTATCTAGTCTAATCCCCCTGTAACAAGCAGGGACATCTTCAACTAGACTGGGTTGCTCAGAGTCCTGGCAAGCCTGACTTTGAATGTTTCTGTGAATTTGGCATCCCCCACCTGTCTAGGCAACCTGTGCCAATGCCATACCACCCTCACTGTAAAAAATTTCCTCCTTATATCTAATCTAAATCGACCTACTCTTTGTTTAAAACCATTACCTCTTGTCCTATTGCAACAGGTCCTGCTAAAACATTTGTCCCCACTTTTCTTATAAGGTCCCTTTAAGAACTGAAAAGCTGCAATAAGGTTCCCCTGGAGCCTTTTCTTCTTCAGGCTGAACACTCCTAGCTCTCAGCCTGTCTTCACAGGGGAGGTGCTTCAGCCTCTGATCATCTTCACAGTCTTCTCTGAACCAACCCCAACAGGTTGATGTCCTTCCTGTTTTGGGATCCCCTGAGATGAATCTAATATTCCAGATGGAGTCTCAGCAAAGCAGAGTAAAGGGACAGAATCACATCCCTTTACCTTCTTCAAAAGCATATGCATGATTTGGGGGAGTGGCATGTGATGGTACAGAGCCTTTTAGAAATTTTAAAAACATTAGGCACAATCAGACATAGAAGGACCAGACAAGATGTGTAATCCTGGAGTTGTTCTGAAAGTGCCTGCAGGTTTTCATGTCTCAAGGGCTTCCAGACATGAGAATGGACAATGCAGACAATTTCAGTTCCTCAGGCCTAGCACAAGCCTGCTGTACTATTCAGGCAGCTCAGAGTGGATGTGAACCTGCCCACCCAGGATATCTGAGGTTTCCTTCCAAATGAAAGAATCAGGGTGACAATGATCACAAGCAGAGACCCTGTATAAAAGGTAGCCAAAACACTCACATGCTCTAGTAGCCTCCACCACTTGAATCAATATGATAAGCTAAATGCAACATCATCACTCTGGATTAATTATTTTTTTTCCAGTCTTCAGGGGATCTTGGACTTTGGTTTTATTTTGGGTTTTTCCCCCTCCTGTTAGCATACACAGGGCTGTAAGACATTGGTTCACACAAACTATATTGGTGGCTGATGTGAGAGGGGAGCTTGTTTCCTGCATCAGTGTCTGCTCCTGCGTGAGCAGCACAGGGTATGTTAGGATTCAAAGCATGGAAGCAAAGCCCTTGTAGGGATAGCTGTTCATGGGTTTGAGATCATGGGGAAGAAAGCTAAACAGTGACTCAAAGCTCTGCTCTTCTTTCACATGTGAATGTTTATTACTGAACAATCTGTCCTACAGTCTGTTATACTTTTGATTATACTTAGTAAAACAGCTAGAGGTGATTCAGTCTTGGTACAGATAAAGTCCCAGTAACTTTTCAGATTCTAAAGAGATTATTCTTGTAAGCTTTGAGATATAATTCTTTCCTCTCAGAGATCCAGTGGTGGAAAGAAATTGCATTTGTGAAGATTTTTTTCCCTCTTTTTCTAAGGAGTTTTCCTGAAGATACTGTAAGTTAGTCTCCTGCCATTCAGTCATCTTGGTCACTGATATTTATCCACATGCCAAACTTAAACTTGCCCCATAGAAGGCAGCAAAATGTTGACTTTTAAACCATCTGATTATTCTAAAAATATTGTTCTTACTAAAGGATTAATTTCATTCTCAAGGTGAATATTTCAGAACTGATCTGAGTTCTGCTGGTTTGTTACACAGTAACCACATCAAACCCTTATATTTCCATACACCTAACACACTAGGCTACCACGTCTCATTGTAACAAATAGATTGTTGGCTGTTTTATTGTGCTTTTAGAGAAAACGGTGATCCACTTAGGAGAACCGAGAGACTGGGAGACAAAGTCATGAAACGTGTTGTCTAATTAAACATTCAAAGCTAGAAAGAGCTGCCACCATTTACAGATGGATCACCGTGGGATGAAGTCTCTTGCTGAGGCTGATACTGGAAATTAGCAATATTTAAATTTATGTCTCCAACAAAGTCCACAAGGAAATATTCCTGTTTATCAGCACATTCCATCGTGGGCAGGTTTGGAGTGCTCTGGCACAGGGGGTGCCGATTGCTGCTTTCATTACAGAGCTCGTAAAGTTAAAAAAAATACCTGGCTGATGCTTTGGGATGCTACCAAATTGTGCCAGCCTCATGTCAGCTCCAAGAAAGCAAAGCAAAGCCCATTTCTTGGGTGTGTTCTGCTGAGGGAGCTGGCTTTTCACCTTCATTTCACACAGACCTGTTATTGTTTTTGTTCGCATTGATCTTATCCTTGGAGAATTTGGAAGGGATTTCAAAAAGGCAGGGTGTTGATAGTAACTTTGTTTTCATGCTTCTCCTCTGTTGCTAAAGCTATTTGTTTTTTACTGACTAGGAATTAGGACGGCCCCAGTTCTCTACCTTGATCCAAGCAGGCGCGCCCCGGGTCAGAACGAAGCCTCATAGACTTTGTCTTGACTTTGTAAGGGCACAAGAATTTCCCCATGCAGATTTGGTTGCATGTTCCAGGTTGAAGGGTTTATTTACAACAGCCCCTCTGCCTTCTTTATGTCCCAAGACGGATTCCTGAGCACACTCTACCACAGGATTTTCCTATTAGATGTGGATTTTCCCTCTTTTCCAGTGCTCAGTGTTGTAATTTGCTGCAGTTTTGTGCCCTTCTCCCACTGCCCAGACCTATGCTTGCCAAGAAAAAGGAGATCAGCAAGACATCCACAAGCCAACACTACAACAGCAGCAAAAGAAGCAAGGCACGAGAGTGGCAGACGTTGCTCTTCACCCCTCAGTCACCTTTGTGGTCTCTGTTAGCAGCTGCAGCCTTTGTAGATGTCCAGTTAAGCTTGAGACTGACCCAGAGAACAAGAAGAAACAAAGGTCACTTCCAGTTTCACCAGAAAGAAATTCCAGTGGCTACTCCAACCCCATAATCCAGCCATGATTAATGTGTATCGAAGGCAGATCTGGTTTCATCAGAGATCCTGGATTTTAAACAGTCTTAACTGTTTGGGGGAGGGAAAAAAAACCAAAATCACACTGGAAAGCTGAAGAAGGAAAAGTACATCTTAAATACAAAGTTGGGTCTTGTCACAGGGACATTAACAAATGACAATATTCTCCACAAACACAGTCTGCTCTGCAGAGCATTAAAGCAAAGGTACTCTGGCTTCCTCAGGATTTGCACCTCCATTCTCTCCTTTCACTCATACCACATAATCTAAAGGCTTTTGAAGGAAATTCTGAAGCTTGCTTTCCCTCCCAGCTCAAATTTACTCAAGTTTGTCCTGCAGACTCAACAATTTGTGGTGTAAGAGAACAGAAAAGAAGGAAAAAATGCATATAGGTGTAGTGAGCTCCCACACCTTGCTTTACTACAAGTTCTGTGTCCAAATGAGTTTGTGCTGTGGAAGAAAAGTCCTTTCAGGACAAGAAGAGTAACTCCTGAACCTCTCACAAGGAACATCTCAGTATGAACTGAGATTTCCAGGCCAACCAACCTGTGCCCACCATGGGGAGCTGTCATTTGGGGGGGGTTAGCACCTGACTGGTTGTTCTTTAAGTCACAGCCCCTCTCTGAGATTTCAGATCAGAGCACTCAAGGTTTCCAAATATAGTTCCCATTCTAGTTCTCCTGTTCAGCCATAATGCAGCAGTATCATTCCCTAGCCTTGTTCTCAGAAACAGCTGAGATTTTTGGCTGCATTTTAAAACAAAAAGGCAGAGATGAAGAAAAAAAGCAGGGGGTGGAAAAGAGCTTGAGGGAAATGCCTGGCATGGAAAGGCTTTAGCCTAAATAGCTGAGCTTTGGCAAAGCTGTAAGTAGTCAGACTGCTTCTTAGAGTGAAAACCACACGACACACTTGATGGGTACAAACCCACTCATAAAAACCCAGACATCTCTCATATCTACAAAAACCTGCACTCCACAGCAGATAGGGTGAGCAGTAATGACTGGGTTCAAGTCGCAGCAGCAAGATCAAGATTAGGTAACAGGAGAACGTTTAACTGTAAAGATAACTTGAGTCGTGGGATAGGTTTCCCAGGAGAACTGAACTTCCATCACAGGAGGTTGTCAGAAGCAGATGGAATGAAATCATCCCTGATATAGCAAAGAGCACTTCAAGACTCTATTTACTCTATACACAATCATCTACACATGCTAATAATGAGCAATAATTCTCTTCCCTTAATGAAAAGATTTTATACCTGTTGAAGTGATCTATTTTTTACACCCATGTTTTAACAGAGACAATACCATTACCCCAATCTGAAAGGAGTGGTGAAACAGAGGCCCATGGAGGCTGTGTGACCTCTCCATGCTCATAATAAACTAGTTTGGGTAGGGCCAGTGACCAGAGTTCTGCATTCATACTTCTCAACCCAAATTGTTCTTCTCCCTGGGAATTTCTTCGAAGTTCACGTGCACATTTTTATGGCCACTGATTGATGGAGTTCCTTTTTTCACTGCTTCTTCTTCTGCTCTAGGGTTTATTTGAGCCCATTACCCTAGGATCTCCTCAGAGCTACTTCATCCTCTCTTCTTTTCTCCAGCCAGGGGATTTCCACTCTGCTGTCAGATCCAAGGTTGCTTATGTCCCTTTTATCTAGCAGTCTGCCGTGCTTCATCTTTCTGAGGAAAGATCCTGAATGGGAGCTTTTCCTCCCCATTTTCATCATCTACTTTTCACCTCTACTGCTTCACTTCCAACCTGGCAGGTCTTCACTGTATATCTAATTACTTCATAAAATGGGGAATCGTGTTTATTTGATGTTTCTGTTCTTTCGTGTTCAAGGCTTTGTTTTAATTGTAGGAAGTCAAAGAAGCATCCTTTGGGAATCAAAGGAAGCCACTTGAGCATGTCAGAAGATTCCACAGAGAACAACTCACTGCTGCCTAGCTGAGGATGTCTGGTGGGCAGCTCATGACCTTTGCTTGTTTCATCACCACTTCTCTTTTTGCTCTTAGCAGCAGCTTCCTTGATGTTATTGTGTAATAACAAATTTATAAGTATCAATTTTGAGTATCACAGATCTTCTGGGGTCCAGAGGTTTTTGTTTTGCACTCTGCAGACTGATTTCACAGAGTATTGAATCCTGGCCCCCATCACATCTACTCTCAATCAGTTTGGCAACAAACTCATTTTCCACCGTGCCATCTTAATGGTTCTTTTCTGCTCTTATAAGGAGCCTACTGCCATTACAGAGCCTTGCCCTTTAGTATGTTCTTGTCTGGCAGGAACCTGAAGCATGCATTTCCAAAGATGAAAGCCTGGTGCGCTCTTCATGCTACTGTTTTAGGGTCAAGACAGGGTATGTTTGGCCACCCACCTTAGGCTGCTGTCTCTGGGAAATGCCAAGTACATATTCTAGGGATTGACACCTTAGGCTTCACCAGTAACAATCTGGACGAAAATGTGCCAGAGACAACCTGCAATGGCACTCAGGGATTACCTTCCTGAGAGCTCTGCCTGCAGGCAGCGTAGTCCTTCATCACCTCCAAGGCAAAGCTTGCAGGTTGTTATGAAGGAGAAATCAAGCCTAACTAACTGTTACTTTGCAGCTCCTTCACAGTTAGTAAGTTGTCAGAGCAGGCCTGTTCTCTCTGGCACCACTCATCTGAGAGGGGATTAGACAATGTCCAAGAAAATTGTTCTTAGCAGAAGATACAGATTCAAGCACTTTAACTTTCATGTAAGAGCACCAATAAAGCATTTCAGAGCAGAGTCCTAAGGTCCAGCTTTCCCTGTTTCAAGGTCTGCCACCCATCACATTGTGCATCTTGGTTGCTTAAAGGCTGAATTTCAGTGGGTTTTCTCCCCTGGCTGGAATTTTATCTCCCACAAAAGAAGCCGTAGACACCTAAAAGTGTCATCCAGGAAGCAAATTCCCCCTGACAACCACAAAGCTGGGGAAAGCTCCACTTTCTGTCCACTAAAAATACACCTTAGTCATTTTGAATTCAAATGGTTGCAGTCCCTGAATTCCTTTGGCACATGCTGAAATTGAAGCTGGTTGAGTCATTCTGGTCTTTAGGTAACTAGAACTCGACGTCAAAGCCACACACCACTGCCGTCCCCACCCAGGCACAGGAGTACAGAGAGTCCTAGCTGTGCTCTCAGTGGGTCTGTTTCCCAGCATTTATCACTAACACTGCATTTAGGATTAGTGTGATTGTCAGCAAACATCTAACAAAAGCCCAGGAGCACCATGCAGTGATTGAACTCACTGCCTGGAAGCTTCTTGCTCCCACGGCTCCTGTCTGTGCACCAGCTTTCCCTCTGCTTTATGTGAAGGGCGTGCAAAGTGCTTTGAAAGTCAGGTCTGCACATTTTCCTCTGAAGCTGCCTGTAATCCATTTTTTTTTTTTAATGTTTACGTAGGCAAAACTGAGTACCTCGGGTAACTAGCTGCAGTCCCAAGCACGGAGGCAGGCTGTTAAAAACATGCTGATGCCCTTTGTTTGGAAGTACCATCCTCCTCCGCTTTGTTTCTCAAACACCGGTATTTAATCACAAACAAGAACTTTTCTCCAAGGAAAGCGACATTGCCACAACACAGAAGTGAGAAAACAGGATCACGAGTTGCTAAGTGCAAGATGCTACGTTTGAAAGAGAGTCAAAGCAGAGGTGGGCATGAATATGGACATGAAGATGGGTCTCTCCATCTCGATCCCTCTGCACTGCCTTTGAACTGAAGAGGAAATGCTCGTGGCAATGCAGGATGTAAAGCTGATTATGCTTTGCTCTGTAAGAAAACACATGTATCCAGGGAGCACATGACTTCTGAAAGATTAAAAGGAGCCTAAAATTCAGCACTTTGTCTTTATCAGCAGTTGGACTAAGTACTTGCTTTTTTCATCCTGCTTTCTCTTCAAAGACTTCAGAAAACACTTCATAGACAGCTAAATGAACACCCCAAATCCTGAGAGCAGAGGTAGAGAAAGTGAGGTGTAGTTTGTTTTCCACCTCAGCTGCATAAAATGAGCTAGAGCAAAGCAGCAACTGCAATTCAAAGACCCTAAGTCACAGCCCCCATCTGCAGTAGCAGCTAGTTATATATTCTCATCAAGTATTCACTTACTGGTTTGTGAATGCTGCCCAGCATTGAATCTCCCTTGTTTTATCCTCTCCCTTGATCCCCAAGTGTTTCAGAAACTCTTGGACCCTTGCGGAGGCAATGTTCACACTCTTACTTTCTGGCATTTTCCATTAATCTGCTCAGAAACTATTTGAATAGTTGCTTTGTCTTTTTGATTTCCTAATTTCCATTTTGAGCACGTGAAGCCTTTGCTATGACAAGCGTTCCCCAGAAGAGCTCCTGTTTCTCTGCTGATGAACATGTAACTTAAATATAGTGCCAAGCACCTGTGAGATGCGCCTGTTCAAAGAGACAATTGCAGTTCCTTGGGGTACTAAGCCAGCAGCAGCTATTAGAAGTCATCTTCTAATAGGGCCAGAAAAGGTGCTCCAGCTGCTGATAGCCTGGGAGGTGAGGAAGGGACCACTTCTCCATTTCTGGCACTCCTGGTGCAGGCAAGGCACACACACCTGGCACAGAGCTCAGGGGTGCTTCAACTGCAGTGGAACATAAGCTTCAGTCAAATTTTTCTTCCAAAGCTTCATTACTCTTGTGGGATTTTCCTGCAAGATGTATTGTCCTAACCCCAAGGGGTTGGCTTGTCAGGCACAGCTTTATCCTGACTTGTAAAGGCAGAAATATGAGATCACGAGCAGCTGCTTTCTGTACATTGCCAATATGTTTCCAATGACTTGTGCTCTTGCCGTGCTCATGGGTACGGCCCCAGCTCAGGAAGACATTTATTCAGCACATGCCTAAAAGCCATTGACCTGAATGAGCCTCAGGCTTGTGCCTCAGATTTGTTCTGAATCAAGGCCTGATATACGGGATATTTTTTTCTGCTCATTTAAACATTGAAACCCAAGACTGTAACACAGTATATTGAAATGTCCCTCTGGCTGCTGTTCCATCAGCTCATGAATCTTGTGGAAAGGCCATCAGTTACAGGTTGCTGCAACTGTGGTAAAAACTGAACCTTACATTTATCTTTTCATAGTGTACATTAATGACTAAGATGTATGATGTTTTCTTGCTATCAGATTTAGAAAATTTGGAAGCTTGTGGCATATGATGGACTCCTTGAAATGTTTTCCTTGGATTGAATATAAGGTTGCATTTTGATTAGGAGAAAAATATAGCAGCGGAAAGCAAGCAGTGATGAATTAACAATTTCCTATTGCTTTCTCAGACTTACTATTCATTTTAGGTGGAACAAATTTGTGTCAATTGAAAATTCCATAGAGGCATTGATTTATTTGGAATTTAAAGATACAGTAAAGAAAACATTCAAAGAGTCTTAATCATGAAGAGTATGGTTTTGATTAACTCTAGGATTTTTTTAAAATAACTAATTATTTTCCAAGCTGTGGCAATTTTCAAAAAGCTTTCTCTTTATACCAGTAGTTTAGATAGAGGTACATTGTTTCTAAAAGAAAAAACCAGCACTGTTTAGGTTTCTGCCATACAGCACTAACACCAAACTAGCCTCATCTGTCATATCCAGCTGCCATTTGCCTTTGGGTATTTCTAATTAAAATAATAACAAAGGAACCAACAATGGACCCCACCCACACCAAAGAGGGGAAGTTTAAAACAAATCCAAAATTACCCACTGGAGCCAGTACTTGTTTCCCTGATAGCCCTTACCCTTTTGAGAAGGTTTTGAAAGATGCAGCTCACAACAAAATTCTCCATCACTCTAAGGAAAAAAAAATTGGTCTATATTTAAGTCAAAAAATTAAACAGTAATAAACCCAGTGAATTCAAAGCAAGGCTGACAGTTGTGCTCAGAGCAACACAATCACAGAGGAAGGGTCACACCAGTGGTCTGCCTGTGCAGCTGCTGTCATGAATGTGTCCCCGAGCAGGCTGGTGCCCACAGCTGCATTTCCAACACCAGAAAGGCACAAGTAACAGTCCCAGTGCTTCTGGCAGTGTCTTGCTCTTCAGGGGCACTGATCCTGCTGCAGCCGTGCACTCAGGGCATCGATGGGATGATTTACAGCCTGAGCTGGTTTAGGGGCTGGCTGCTGGAGACCATCTCCTGCAGAGCAGGGAGCAGAGAGGAGGGAGCTGCAACCCCTCACAGGGACAGAGAAATGCTCCCTCAGATGATGCTCCAGCCTGGACTTCATGTCTTAAACGATTCTCTTATCTCTGTTCCCAAGCCCATACAATGAGACACCTAAACACCACCCACCACACCAACATCCACACATGCCAGAAAAATCTGGAAACTTGGTGCAACTCTCCCACATGGTCTAAAACCTACTGGAGCCTCCCAGGCATCCTGAAGTAATTCAAAGTTGGGACTAATGCTGTTTCAAAGGGCTCCCCATACACTATCAGTAAACAGATATGCAAGAACACATACATTTAAATGAGGAAAGGGGCTGTGGATCTTTTAGATTTGAATGAAGAATTGTATCATGTGTGATAATTACAGCCTTTGCAGGCAGCAAATGCTTCAGTCAAGTTCATGCTCCTTTAATTAAAAGAGCTGTATCTCCTTCCACATTATATATACTCATCTAAATAATGAACTTCCAAAGCACATGACCCGATAAATACTCTCTCCGGATTGCACATTCAGTATCTTCAATAAATAATATTGCAACTACTTGCAACTACTAACTAGTTATGAATAGCAGTTTAAAATAACAAAGCAGCCATTCAAATGCAAAGCTAAAATGGCATTTCAAGTGGTAAAATTGTTTGAAATTGTCACTAATGGGAGCCATTCTGCTCCAGTCAGCAGCCTGTTGTCACAGAGCTGGACACCCCAGAGACTCCTACCTCTCCATCACACTGAGCTCAACTTGGCCCTTGGGTTCAAGCTAATTGGAGCAGGAGATGGACGGCCAGAGCACGACCTCCTCGGCTTTGTTTACGGAGGAAGCTCTTCTCATTAGATAGCTGGATGAGTCTGCACATTGCTGGAAGACAAATATACGGACTTTCACTTGTAGGTCAGCAGTTCAGATCTGATGGGGATGAGTAATGACAAGCTAATTGATCTCAGATGGCCGTTTGGTGGTCTCTGCAAAATGAATTTGGTGATCTGGGTTCACATCTCAAGGGATGAGCATCCATGTCATAGAAAATCGGCACTGCAGAACCCCTCTTCAAGGGCAAGGGCTGGAAGGAGATATGGAAAACACCCTCTTTTCTTATTCTTAGAGGGAGTCCCTTGGCGGCAGGGCTGCAGCACGCTGGCAGCTGGAGTCGAGGAGGTGGCTCTGAGAAACTCCACAGCAGCTCTGAAGAGCTGGGCTGCATTTCCTCAGCGGCTCCTCTGCTCCCAGTGGAGGAGCCAAAGGTTTGCTAACAGCCCCTCTGTGTGCTGGGGAACTTGATGCCCACGCCTAATTGGAGAAATGCTGACGATGTCCTCTTCTAATCAGAAACTACCGTTTGCATTCTGCCTCTCTAATAATATATCCCCTGTCCTTCCAGCATATGAGTTAAAACATGACCCTATGCAATTCATCTTCTGGCTAAAATTAGTGATTTTTAGCGGCAATGCATTTCTTAAATTGTGTCCAGTGGGGCAGAAAGAGCCTGGAAAACTCCTTCTCTCAGGAGGGTCATTTATTCTGACAGCAATGCTAAAGCATATATCTTTCTGTCACAGCTCTGGCCCTCAGAAGAATTTCTAGATACAGTATTGCTTTTTTTATTTCTTTTGTTTAAACATTATTAATTGCCTCCCCAGCCCTCTTCACTGCAAACAATTGTCTAGGGTCAGACTTGAGGGCTGTTGTTTCCATTCCTGCTATGCACAAAGGACTGCTCCATTACAGAGCCTTGCTGGAGGAGCTGCAGACGGACAGATCCTGCTCTCCCACTGCTTCATCCTGGACTCGCTTTTTTAATACCAAAGTTGCTCAGCAGGTTTGCTCCCGATTTGCAGGGGTAGGCAAACCTCAGCCTCTCCAACAGCATTGACCCAAGGCCAGAAGGTACCAAAGCTGAGGGCTGCCTCTGGAAAGGGCTCCGGAGTGTCGGCACATCCCCATTTCGTAGCTGGACTCGTTGGAGGCAGCAGCTCCAGCAGGAAAATGGGGAGGATGTGTCCGACCCAGCGGGCATGGCCAGCCTCACAGGAGTTTCTGTTTGGCTGGTCCCCATGGGAAGCTGCTTTGGAAAACTGGTAAATACTCCAAGGAGGAAGTCTGCGCGGGTCGGTGGGGAGGTGAAGCGCCGGCTTTGTTCTCCGTCCCAGACACAGCTCGTGGCCTCGGGCGAGCCCCGCGGCTCCCAGCCGGCCGTGCAGGCAGGTGTGGGCAGCGGCTCTGCCCGAGCACAGCCCGGGGGCCGGGCAGGTCCGGCCGGGCAGGCACAGCCACGGAGACACCCAGCGCTGCTGCACCCGCAGCGGGAGGAGACGGCCGATTCTCCCCCCGAAGTCCTTTGCACCCCAAAAACGTGAAGGATAGCGACCAGTTTGTTAGTGATGGGAAAATACACGGGGGTACTCAGAGGGAAAGCACTGAAGGAGCACAAAGTGCTGTATTTGCATGTATAATGGCCATATTTATTGCTCCCTCCCCTACTCCCCCTCACCTACCCCTCCCTGCTTCTCCTGCCATAAATTAGGGAGCAGGCAGGAGGTGTGCCGGTGCTCATCTGCTGGTAATTTGGTTAAGGCAGGGTGTAGCCGTGGCATGCAAATCCGCTTTTGCTTCCTCTTGTGCCTCGAATGGGGCGCCTTGGCACGCAGCGCTGCTGGCGAGACCAGCGGTGGGGAGCTGCATGCCCAGTGCCCAGGCCACCACAATTCCTCGTGGCTGACCCCAGGCGAGGCAAAGCTGGCCAAGGATGAGCCTCCAGTGGCATGGAGCCAATGTACCAGGTCCTGCATTGCTTCCTCCCCAATGGCAAGTGCAGTCAGGTTTCCCAACCACTCCTGCCCCTCTTGGAGGGCACTGGCCAGATCTCACCATTCACAGAGTGTTTTAAATTAGGAGGAGGGCCTGGTAGGGGCACAGCATGGAGCACTGAGGCCATTCCTCCTGGCCCTTCCCAAGCTTCCCCACATGCTTTTGGGGCATGCAGGGATGAATGTGAGGACAGCCTCACATTCAAGTCATGGGCTGTCCAGTTGGCAGCCCACTTTCCCAAGGCAATCAGGGATGCCATGGTCCCTCTGTGCAGGCTTAATCCTGTGCCAGCTCTGGGCAGGATTTACACCAGTAGCAGCTTACTCCAAGTTAGAAAATCTCACGCCTTCTAGATGGGTGCCAGCACAGCTGTCAGCAGGGTGAGGATTGGACAGCAAAGTCTGGGCATCAGCACCAGCCCTGCAGAACTCATTGTGCTGGCCACATGTGGAATGGGCCTGGGACCCTTTTGGGGGGTGCAGTGGACTGCATGGCCTGAGCAGAAGAGCCTTTACCCTCCTGCTGCTTTGTATTCAAATCAAGGTCTGATGTCAAAAATAGCTATGGCTAATGCCTCTTGGTCCTCCTCCATCCTTTCAGCAGATCTGTTTAATCCAGCAGTGACCACATCCCTCCCTATGCCCTATGGGCTGGGGTCTAAATGAAAATCCCAACTTGCACTGCTGTATCCTCCTCCAGGGTCATGTCAGCCATATGCAGCTGGTGCCTTTCCCTTTCCAGCATGCAAAGAGCAAGTTGAATTAACACTCAAGCAGCCTGGCAAGGAAATATTCCATTTGTCTGCCCCCAGCCATCCCAAACAAGCCCTCCTGTAGCAGTGGCTGCTCACTACCCCCATCCCAAAGCAGCAGCTGCAGTTAGCAGCAGCACACTCATCTGCAGGGTGTTGGATGTCAGGCAGGAGAGAGCCCATAGGTATGTGCACTTTATCCTCCTGCCTCACTGGGAAACAGCCAGCCTTGCTGCAAGGCCACACTCTCTCATCTCAGCACCCCTGTGGAACTCGCGGCGCAGTGGCAACATGACTTGCCACATGAAGAGGATGCAGCACGACTGGTCCTCCTCCACAGCAGCAGGGGAATGTGAAGAGGTGTTTGATAACCCGTGGGGTTTTGTGACTCTCAAAGCCCCCACAAATCTCAGCTGAGAATCTGCCAGTGCATTTGCTTTGGTGTTGGGTTCAGGACCTTAAGCTTTGACACCATCCCTTTCATGCAGCATCTTGTATCCCTTCACCAAAGCTGCTCCCTCAAAGCTCGTGGTTCAGCACTGGGTGACACCAGCCTGGGAAGAGTTGCCCTCTGGATTAAAAACTTTCCTACACACACAAGCACATGTGCTTGTATTTGTGCTTTCAGACCCTGCTCACCCCTGCAATCAAACAGTACATTTCTAAAACTACACAGGGTAAAGGGGCATTTGATTCCTAATGATGTCTCCACACACAGATCCCAGAGACTCCATAGACTGCTCTGTGTTTACTTCTAGGCTTCTGGAATAGAAAGACAATCCCTGCTCCAAGATCCATAAGTGAGTCCTGCACTGATGAGACCCCAGCTCTCCCCACAGAGACCCTGGACCCAAGCCCACTGCACGGCTGGGTGGAAGGGCAGGGCCCCCAAGGGGACATCCCTGGGGCTGCACATCCCTCAGGAATGAATTCTAGAGTTCATTTTCCCCTTGAGTAAGGGAAATTCTGGGTTTGGTACAAGAGAAATAGGTGCCCATGTGAGCAGTGTTAGCCTCGTGTTGGAAGGAAAGTCATTGTCTTGAAAACACCTATTATACAAGAACCAGGTTTAGTATTTTCTATGCTATACATTTTTCTTCATAGTAAGGCCAGGGATACATTTTTCATGCATTGTAGAGAGGCAAATATTGAAAGCTGATGTTTTCAGACAAGGGAAACTTATTGATTTTCTAGTGAAGGCGGGAATCTCTGTGTAATAGGAGCTTGAACCCATTGGAGGGAGAGGGAGCAAGGTTGTCCTCACACTTCCCAGGAGGTTCAGAACTGGTGCCCACTGGAGCTAACTGGGCAGCTCGCACTCATTTTGGACAACCAGCAGCAGCTCTCTGATGGCTCATGGGCTGGATCTGGGCTGGCAAATGTTACAGAGGACCCTATGTTTGTCTGCTGCCTTGTTTCTCCCAAGAGCTACAGGGTACAGGGGAGGGAGGAAAAGGCTGTGTGGGTCTGTGATGTTTTCCAACCACTTTTCCTGCCCGGCCAAATGAAAAGAGCTCATTTCTAAATGATAACACGTGGCAAATCATCCTGAGTACAGATGGGAAGAGCCCAGCATGATTTTCCGCAGGACATAAGGCTTCTCCGGGTGTTTGCCGACGCTGGAAATATCACCTTCAGATCAAAAAAGTAACCTCGCAGGAGAACACAACTCAACAGCTGATTTATGTCATGGAAAAGCCAGAGCTGCTCATCAAAACCAAACTTAAAAATAACATTGTGGTTGATATTCTCACAGTTCATAAATATTCCCACTCACTCCACAGTTGGGGGGGATTTTTTCTTGGAGGGGAGGGGTGAAGAGGAGCAAACCAAGATTGTGAGCTCTTTATTTGTGTTAAATGCAAGGAAGAAAAACCCACCCAGCAGCTCTGCATCTGAAGCTGCCAGGGCTTCATTGCTGGAGGAGGAAACAGCTCTGCCCTTTGCTCCAACATCCTCCTGCCAGGCTTCCAGTGCTGCCTGCCTTTGCAGGCTCTCAGCCAGCCCCACAGGCTCTCACTGGTGCATTATTCACCCAAGCTCTCCAGAGCAGGCAGACTATGCTGGCTGTGCCTGTACACCACAGCGTGTCCTGGTTTCTGGCGGGGTTTTACACCCAGATAAAAATCGATTGCTGTTTTATATCAGAAATCCCCATGGCTGCAGCTCTCCACCTTCCCACAGGCAAAATAAATCACTCTCTCACCATCCCCACACACACACACAGATGCTTCACACAACAGGGACTAAGCCAGGGAAGAGCAAGCTGCATTTGACCACCAGCACCTGCAGCCACGGGCCCCTGGCTCCTAAATCCCAGCACTTTTGCTGCTAATGCACAGCAACCTCGGTGGGCAGCTGATTGCAGTGGCTTCTAGTTCAAATTAGAACAGCAACTGCCTTGACCACTGCTGGAGAGGAACAAACTAAGGTAAGAAATCCTGCTTATCGTGTCGGGACATTACGTGCTCACAAACATACAGAGGTCCCTGGGGGAATCTGAGGGTGCATGTACCAGCTTTGCCAGCCTGGTAGAGGATCTCAGAAGAAACTTAAAATGTGTGTGACTTGGAAGAAGAGATTTAGTTGCATCACAGCCCAGACCAGCTATGTCTTGTGAAACCGAGCCATGATTAAAACAACAGACGTGTTTTGGTTGGTTTTGTTGTGTTTTTGGTTTTTTTTTAAAACATGCTTTAGATCTCTCATTGAGGAAAGCTGGGACATGACTCACCCATGGCTTCCAGACCTAAGGAAAAAAAAAGGGAAAAAAAAGAGAAAACAACCCTGAAAAAAAAGTCCCCAAACCATTTTCTAACCAAATGTTTGAATGCATTTGTTTTTGGCATGCCCATGGGCAGGCTGCGAGACCAGCCCTGCAAAGCCTGCCCGCCACCTCACGCAGCTCAACTCGAATTTTGAGTAATTCCCACAAGCTGTTTGATGTGGTTGAGCCTGGCAAGAACTGGGGTCGATACAGGTGAACGGCTGCACTCTCACTTTCTTCACCATCTATACAAACTTGCCGCCATCTGATGAGTGAGACCTGGCCATCCTGCTGCCACACACTGCAGGAACATGGCCCTCCCCACCACAAGCCTCAGGGAGGTCAGGATCTGCCCTGGGAAGTCTCTGCAGAGGAGAAGTAGCTCCTGATGCTGTTTACTGGGAGCTCAGGGAGGCACCTTTGGCAAATGCATGAGTAAACATGTCTAACTGTTGGTTGCAAAGTCCCCCGAGCATCGTTTAAACTTAGCCCATATGGACCCCGGGCTCCACCTCTGCATGGGCATGTTGGGCATGTCCCTGCCTGCTCCTGTCTTCCCTGAGCATGGGGGGTCACACAGGGAGCTCCCAGAAGGGAGCAGCCGTAGATGGGCTGCATGAGAATTAACATGGGAAGAGAGAGGAGAAAAAAACTTGGATATTTCAAAAGCCTCTGGAAGGCTTCTGAACATCTCGTACCAGAAACTGAATATAACATTGTAGGAATTACCTCCAGTAATAGGTTGGTCTTGGCTTTGACATTGCTTTTAGCCCCAACCTCTGTACTAAGCAGGCCAAAGCCCACAGAAACTCTCTTAATGGATTATTTCTTAATAAAGCAACCCAATGTATTTTCTCTATAGATTTTGGCATTCTCAGTGTCAGCCAACGTTCTTGGAGAGTGCTGGGGGGTGTGGGGTGAGCCCTTCTGTGGGCAGCCGAGGAGCTCAGACCTGAGTTTACACACCCACTTCCCTGCAGTGGAATTGGGTTTTTTGGTGTCTAAGTGGGTTGTAAGAGAAAAAGAGGGTGGAAAGGAGAGGAAATCCAAGCTCTGATGGATGGAAGTGGACTATAAATCCACACCAAGAACAGCATTAGATTAATCACCAGAAAGCAGGTTTGGAGGAGGAAGGCAAAGGCAATGCTTAGTGCCTGGGAGTAAAAATCAAACAATAAACCCTCCAAACTACCTGGAGGGCTTTGCAGAGGGGAGCGATGCTGTGCAGGGCCAGGAATTGGGGAAGAGCAGAAACCCCAGCAAGCCAGCACACGGGGGGAACTACTGACAATCAAGCAGGATGCTTCACCAGCTGAACGCTTCTTGAGCCATAACAGTCATTCCTCTTTTCCAGACAAGAAAAAATACCTCAGAAGCTCTTCCCCGCCTCCAAGCCCGGTGCCTTTGCTTGCTGGATCTATATCAGAAGACTGTAGTACTCACCCAGGGGTTTTTATTTAGCGTCCCTGCCTTTGTGCCAGCAGACCTTGCATGGCAGGTTCAGTCACTTTCCATGGGCCTTAAGAATTCAATTTTGCTTTTAAATTTGCTGCCTCTAGGCAAGATGTAGCAAGTTTTTATGTGCATGGTGCCTCTTTGTCTGCGTAGTGGTCTCATTCCTAATGAGGAGAAAGAAAACAAAAATTCTATCTCTCTAAAGGATGCTATTGTGTGAAATTTTTAAGTAAACAGGAGAGCTGGGACAGGATTCACCCAGACTCACGTGCTGTGAGTGGCAGGGCTGGCCAGAGTGGAGCCTGGGTTTCAGTTCCCCTTTTCCAGCAACATCTCTTACCAGGCCCAGCCTTCACAAGAGTTTATTTTCAGAGTTACTCTCGCAGAGCAGAGAGGAGCAGGAATGCTCCAGCCCCGCATCCCACTCCCAGCACCATCCACCTTCCCTGCGGGGAGGTTTTGGCATGAGCTCCCCCACTCGTTTCTCTCTTTACTGCTGCCAGAGACCCAGCCAGCGATAAACAGCAGCGGGTGCCTTTTAATTAACATCCTCATTTCAAGGCAACATATTATTTTCATTAAAATCAATAAATAGTCTCTGCTTGGACCTTTTCGTATGCCTTATATTGAAAGCAAATCAAACCTTACTCCTGGCATCTGGATCCCATACTTCCTCCACAGGATGCTTTGCTGCTGAGGCTGCACCTGAGCGGGCTCAATTTGCAGGATGGGGATTTCTCAATAGGAAAGGCAGCAGCAGGTCAGATGTTTTGGGGGATGCTTCTCCCTGAGTGAGGAAGTTACTGTTTCAGATACAACAGAGGACAGAGCTCAGGGAGCATTGGAGTGCAGCATCCCTGGCAGTGTCCCATCCTGGACCACATCCCTTCTTGCCTCAAGTGAACCCTGGGACAGCTCTGGACTCATCTACATGACATCAAGTGACCCTTTCCTTCCTAAACTCAGTGCTGTTAAATTAGGCAGGCTGACCTGAGTTATCCAGGCCTAAATCTGCAGTACTTTTGGATCTAAATCTGAGTACTTTGGGCTGAAGAAGTGGTGTAAGTGAAAAATCACCCCACAAAAACAGGAATGAGGGCACTGTGTTGGTAAGAGGTGGGTCCTGGCATGCCAGGCTGGACATGGGGGGCTGCACGTGGGGAAGAGGTGAATGTGAGCATGGCAGTGCACAGAGGCACAGGGGTGTGCATGCATGGATAACAGTTCTCCTTGCAAAGCAGGAAGAGTGCTGAGCAGGATCTGTCCCAGAGCAGCCAGCACAGCTCATCTCTCCAATGTGCTCCCAATATGTTCCCAGCACCACGTCCCCAGTGCCATCTGGGCAGGCCTGCCAGGGCACAAAGAGGCCTCAATCCCCTCCCTGCTTTCACTGGCCATTCTTCAATCCCTTTTTCCCCACACTGCAGTCTACTTCCACACACAAAGCCTCAGTTTGTCCTTGAAACTCCTTGCAGAAGCACTACTGTCCTTTCCTATAGGCAAGGGGCCAAAGCACCATGCAGAGAGATTCCCCCCATTGAGATGAGCACCACACTGGGAGGTTTCCCATGGCCACACAGCAAACAGACCACCCCACTGAGCCCTATCTTTCCCATCTCCTCCCAGGTCACCCTGACCCCCAGGCTCATCCTTGCCTGCTCCTGTGTGCCGAAGAGAAATGCCTTTGCTGCAGTGGCTTTGGCAATGACTGTTATCCCGATGACTTTTCCAGGAGAGCTGGTGAATGAGATGTTTGTCTCCTGGTTCTTCACAGTTTATCCAGCCAGGTTTATTCTCAGGGAGTGGCTGGGGTTTGTGCCGCCCCAGCCCGGGAGCTAGCTTGAAGGGATCCAGTTCCCAGGGACAAAATAAATCCATTAGCTGAGCATGATCCCTGTGCAATGCAGCACCCTTGGACTCCACCCAGCACAGAATTTTCCTCCAGTTTGGGGCTTTATTGCAAATCTGTGACAAAGCCTGGATTTGTCAGATGGTTAATTTTGACTCCAGTATCAAACATAACCCAAACACAGAACCCACCTCAAACTGATTTACTGGGCAATCTCCAAGCCCTGCCATGCCAGGCTAATGTTGTTGATTTAATAAGGGGGCAGCAGTGGTTTAGCATGACTTGCTCAGGTATTTTGTGGAGGGGATAAATAAATGCAGTGCACCCACAGACTGTCACCAGGTGACTGCTGTAGGACCTCAGAGTCAAGGCATCCTTCCAGACCTCCTGAAAGCCTCATGGAGCTGCTCTGTTAAGCACTGGTAAATAGCAAAGCTATTGTCCCTTGTTTCTTGCTGCTGGTAGGGACACATCCTGCTGTCCCTTTTGGCAGGCATGTTTCTGGGAGTGCTGATGGCCTTGGTTTGCCCTCAGTGGGTCTCATAGCTTTGAGAAAGAAGGTCTCCCAGAACTTGCTTTGTGTTACAGACCAAACTTGAGCATGTGAGAGCTTATTCTGCCTTTGGTTTCATATTTTGATCAAAGCAAATCTTCAGAGGTCCCCAGACCCTGGAGCTGAGGATGGCAACTCACCACAATGCTCAGAAGCTCAACCGGCCATCAGGTCCAGAGAGTTCCTACAGAACTGTGTCCACCCACAGCCAGGACATCCCTGCATCCAGCACCCCTGCTGCCAGCACCAACTGCAAGGAGGCAAATTTGGTTGCTTGTCACTGAGGAGCTCAAACAAATGGATTTGAATAAAATGCACACTTCATTCATGCCTCAGCAGCAGCCGGCTGCCTGCCTGGGAGGTAATGTCACAATGACCTCATTTTCTAGCTTGGATTTAAACCAAACGGTCACCTGCACGTAGAAATAATTATCGTGGGACAATCTGGTGCCCCTTAAAAACTCCCAGCTCAAATCCAAGCCCAGGAGAGCCCGGAGTGCAGACGTGACCCAAGGGGCAGCCAGGCGTGCTGACTGCAGCCGTGCCAGAGGCTGATGGCTGAGCCCTGCAGCGATAAAACCCGACTTGCTGGCGGTTTCTTGGCTGGGCTTCTCTTGAGCAAGGAGTGTCTGAAGTGGGGTTTCTCACTGTGCTATTGTCCCTTGAAAGCCGCCATCCAGCTTTAGTCCACAGACACTGCCTCGCTGAGGTGGGCAGCCCTGGCATCCAGCCCACAGGGATCCCTGAGCTCTGCCATCCCAGCCCTGCCTGCCTCCCACTCCTGCACAGGGATGGGGAGAGGAACATCTTCTGCAGCAGCAACTGAAATCTATCTGACATTCAAAACAACGTCTGGAGTTCATTACAGCAGCAATCCGCAGATTGGGCATCAGGCACTTCTGAGGGATCACACAAAGGCGCTTCACGGGGGTGTGAGCTCACGTCGGCGCGTTTTCTTCACGGCCCAAATTGTTACAGGATCCAGATGTGCTCAAAGGAGCATCTGCAGTGTGCGTAAGCCCGTAGGCTCCCCAGCCCTCTCCTAATCCTGCAGAGGCCATTCCTGCCTGCTATGCTGCCCAGCACACAAGCCTTCCCCTGCCTGAGCCCTGCAGACAAGCAACAGGACCTGAGGACACGCCACCTCAGGAGTGAACACTTTTATAAGCAGAGATAATCTTCAAACCAGGCTTAAAGTTAAACCTGTGCTTGAATTTCTTGTGGCTACCTAGCAGCCCTGGGCTCATGGTGGATGGGCTGGTTTCCTGCCTGGCTGCACCCATTGCAGGCCTTAATTGAATTACAGCAGTTAAGGGACATCAGTGTTGCTGCTTCCCATAGTTCCAAGCTCAGTCCTTCAGCTGGGCAATGGCAACACCAGTTCCTCCCCAGCAAAACCCCACAGTCTGGTTTGCAGAAGCACCAGTCAGTGCAAAATCCCTGCAAGCTGCTGACCAGCCCTGAAGTCTCCTTCAATAGAAAGGGGGACAGCTTCCCCTCCATGCAGGGATCCACTTCTCCTGCCATCCTCAGCAAAATTCCCTGACCACTCCATCTGCTCAGGGGCTCGAGTCCTTGTGCACCCAGTGATGCTTGCATAACATGGGCCAAACACGTCCCGTCCTTGTCAACAGGTTAAGCCTTGAGAAATTTAGTGATGTTGGAAAAGAGCTGCTTGTGAACGGAGCCCCGTTGGATTAGTCCAAACAAAACACATGTGATGGATTAAAAATAAAAATGCTATTAAATTCTTTCAGGATGTGAAATTTAACAAAAGGCCTGTTGTGCACAGGATGGAGGGGAAACGCCAGAGTCGGGACCGGGAACTCACTTAGCCAGGCAGTTTTGGAAGGACCACCTTGGATTTATTTTGCCCCACTATAATTGGATTTTGCATGTAGGTTTTGTTCGTGGAGTGATCTATTAATGCCTCTGTCTTGTCTCCCCAGGTTCCCCTCGCCCCAGACTTCCACAGCAGGCACTCCAGGGCAGGCTGGGCAAGCAGGGCCGTGCCAGAAAGCAGAGCTCTCCCTCCCTGCCCAGGAAGCCGTGACCTTTCCCAGCAAGCAGAAACAAAACCCGACAAATTCCAGAAAGTTTCAAAATCACGACGGCAAAACCCCAGAGCATCGCCTGGGAGCAGAAAAGCCCTTTTCAGATCAACACTGGAAGCTTTTCGGCTCTGATTCCCAAATGCTTTGGTCCAAAAATCACTATATTTTTGCTTTTTTTTTACCCGAAGGGGAAATCTGTGACTCCACCAAAGCCACATGTGGCACAAGGGTATTGCCAGCCATCATGGCTCAGACAGCAGGATAGAGATGACCCATCGCTGCCCTGGCAGCTCTTCTTGCTCCCCCAGGCTGCTTTCTGCCCCTCTCGCTGTGTGCCCAGTTCACATAATCCCTGCTTCTTCTGCCGGCTGGCTGAGAGGAGCCTGCCAAGCTGGAAAAGGGCCCGGAGCCCTGGCCCACCGCAGCTAATGCAATATTTACTGCTGTGCAGCAGTGCTGGAAGCTGCCGAGAATGGGCTGCTTTGTGCAGGGCAGCTGCGGGAGGGTGGGGGTTCCCGGGGGTCCCCCCACCACCCTCCTGCTCAGGGGCATCTGGGGTGAAACCAAAGCTTCCCAGGGCACAGGCAGCTCAGACATGAGCTGGGCTGTAGGACGTGCACATGAGAGTGTCAGTGTGTCCAAAGGCCTCTCCACAGGACTCCAGGGCCATCTGGGGACACGGGGACAGCCTCGTGGTGTGGGGCAGCCGGGTTACTCTCCTGCCAGGATGGCTGCTCAGATCCTTTCTTCTTGGAAAGATGGTAATAAAAAGTGGAAGCATGGCCTGAGTTTGCAGGATCTCGATTTGCAGGAGTGAGGAGCCAGGCGTGTGCCCTGCTGGGGGAGGGCCTGGTAGAGAGATGCCCCCACTTCATGCCAAGAGCCCTGTATGAGCACTCTTAGTTAATAAAGTGCAGCTTTTGTGCAATCTCCTGCTTTTTCATCAGAAAAAAAAAAAGTATTTTCCAACAGCAGCAGGCAGAGACCTGCAAACTGCACTCTTCTTCTCAGGTAGCTGTATTTTATTGACCAGTTTTACAGAGAAATTGTCCACAGAACTGAACTGGAACTGCTGCAGTGACCTTTGTAGGTCACTACCAAGGATGCCTTTGGCCCCAGGAGCAAAAGCATTGCAATTTCATCGAGGATTCAGCTGCCACGACTTTAAACTGGGGAAAGTGCTGGGCTGAGCTCTTGGGAAAACCCAGGCTGGGGTAGCTGGGGTGCCTTGGGAAAACCTGGCTGGGACATGTGCTATCTTTCCAAACTTGGCACAGTGCCCCTTTGAAAATCGTGCTCCAGGATGTTTCTGAGGTCAGCCAGGGAGGCAATTGCTACACAGGAAAGGCCATTCCCCACAGTGTCTCTGGGGTGGGAAATGTGCGTGATATAGGGGGCAGGACCGCTGAAGTGAGCCGCTCATGTGAGAGCTTTGAAAGTGATGGGATCATCTGCATCCTCACTGTGGAATGGTTGCAGCAGTCAGACAGCCTGTACTTACCACTTCACCAGCTGGTTAGTGCTGAAGAGTTAAACTGAGCTGAGAAATACAGCTGGGTGGTAGGGGCTGCTCAGCCTCCATTCATGTTTCTCTGTAGTCAGTAGCTGTTATTGCTCCTACAACAGCCACCTGCTCTGCCCAGAATAAGGCACCAGGCAGGGCACTCATTTGCAAGGTGATTACCAGTGTGTCAATAACTTAATTCTGCCTCTGTGTCCCAGGTTTGCAGCTATTTGCCAGTGGGGCAGGCTGACTGCTCCAGCCTTTCCTCTTACTCCTGCTACAGGTGGAAGGGAATGACTTCTCCAGCACAAGTCCATTTGGTGCTAAAAACAGGAAATCAGTTTTCTATCGATTGGCATTTCTCTTAACGTATTCTCGCAAGTGCTCATTAAATTTTCATTCAATTATCCCGGGCCACATTGTATTATTTTCCCCCCGTCCTTTTCAGAAGGAATAGGCGATAATGGAGGCATCCATCCCTCCCGCGGAAGCAGGACGTTCAAGCTAATTTAATCAAGGAAAGGCAAATCTTAATAAAGGAGGAGGGAAGAGCAGTCCTCGTACCAGGATGGCTGATGGTATAATGACCTGTCTTCTGAAGAAGCAGCATAGCCAAAGCTCTCCTGGTGCCATTAACGTTCGATATATCAGAGCTGAAGGTAGAGGTGAGAGGAAAACAACATCATTAAGCAGAACATCTCATGCTGGAAGGGAAGGCACATTTGTATTCTGACAGGGGATTATCTAGGCAGCAATAATAATAGCAGGAGTAATAACAATAATAATAAATCATTATCACTTGGCATTGCTGGCTGTAGTGGGACCCAAGGGTGTGAAATGGCTCTGGCAGAGTTAAAAGGGTGAGCGGTAGACAGGAGCATCAACAGATGACAGGTTTGCAGGGTGATCTGGGACAAGTCTCTGTCTGCTCCTGCCTCAGTTTACCCAGTTACAAAGCCAGTTTGGATTTGCTGCTACTCTGCCCAGAAGAGCTTTTCCCTGCAGGAACACCACACTTGGTGCAAGGCCCCAAGGGCAGCCCAGCCTTTGCTCAGCCCGTTCCACAGGAACAAGAGGGATGGTGCCAAATCCAGACCTTGTCCAAACTTGAAGGTGAGTTTGTTCTTGGAGCCTCTTCAGATCTTCACATAAAACCTCAGGAGAACATTTGTCATAAGGCTTGTGACAACAGCTTGTCCATCTGGAACACTGACAAGCCCAGCCACTAGCCAAAATATATGCCAGATTTGGCTTCGAATGCCATGTGTTTCACACACCTCTGAGGACCACACGTTTCAGACAGATGAGTTGTTCCTCTGTGAGCACCTTCCCGGGGTAATGTTTGTGTGGCACCGTTGTGCCCGTCATTGCTCAGAGTGCAAGTGAGTGTTCAGTCTCAGGGAGATACACTCGCCGTTATCGCTGCCTTGGGTAGGTCTGGCTCTTGGCAGAGATGGGCCAGCAGGGGAGAGCTGGGCTCTGGCTAATCTCCACAGCATGTCTGAGTGGTTACATGTGAGGGTGGGAGCCTCACTGCATACGCCACCCTTTATCTGGATTTCAAGACAGCCTTGGATAAAGAACCACAAGGCAGATGGCGGCGGCAGCTGAAAGGGATCAGGGATCAAGGTACTGAAGGAACACCTGGCTCCAAATCAAAAGGACCTTGGTGGCTGTGCCAAAGGGTCAGCTCCTGCTTGAGGTGGGATGAGGATGTTCTCTTCAGAGCAGGGGAGTGGAAGGGAAGAGGGGAACTGAGGCTGCAGTATTGCTGTGCATTCTCTTTACACATATTTTGCTGCACTTATTCCCTTTGCTCTGCCTCCTGCAAAGACCTAATTTATCTCCAGCAATGGTTTGTTGTGTCCAGCTGGGGCGTGGAGAGAGGAATGCCATACGTCCTGTATGCATGTGGTGCTGTCCCACGGCATGTCCAACACGCCTGCAGCTCACCCATCCCCTTCACTATTGCCCCGGGTTCACTCTTGGCAAATGTAAGCCTTGAAAGGAGGGAAGAGATGCAGAAACTCAGGATGTGCTCAAAGCAAATAAGTGTTTTAGCTGAAGTGCTCTGAGCTCTTTCCCTGAGTGCTTGCGGTAAGCTCCATTACCGCCGGGGCTCAGGACCTTTGGTGATGTGCAGGCAGGGAGAACGCTCCTTAACGCCCGATTGGAGCTGTCTTTCGTAATGCAATTATTCCTCAATAATCTTGAAATGGAATACAATTAGGAAAGGAAGAGGGGGGAGAGTGTGCAGTGGTAGTCAGGATCTGTAATGCATGGGCTGTGCTGGCACTGTGGGGACACTGGACTGAGCCCTTGGCCAGGGCCACAGGCTGTGGGGCGTCTTCTCCACACCGAGCTGGCTGAAGCCTTTACCTTAACAGTGAGGAGTAAAGAGGAGGGTTTGGGCTTCTTCTTTTCCCTTTCATCTTGAAAAATAATTAGGCTCAAAAATGTTTCAGAAGAGGCTTGCACGCTTTAAATCAGGCTTCTGAAGAGCCTTATCAAAGCAGCGGCATCTCCATCTGCAGAGCTCCCCCGGGTTACAGAGCTGTGCTGTCGTCCCTGGATAACCCTTCCTGGCCACAGGGATCTGGGGCCAGGATGCAGGGATCATAAAATCACTGAATAGTTTTGGCTGGAAGGAACCTTAAAGCTCATCTTGTTCTACCCCGCTGCCATGGACAGGGACACCTTCTATTAAAAGCATGGAGAATCCATCCATAGGTGGAAGTACCCAAAAATCCAACAAAGAGTTTCCTTCCTAGGACTTATTCTGAAACCCCTACTGGTCCATGTTGTCCCTATCTTGTATCCCTGTAGGCAAAATGTTTATTTAAACTGTTGATTAAATGCAAGTGGTTGGGGGCTGAGGGATGGAAGAGAGTCTGTGAGGTTTGAGAGGCTCCACATCCCTGGGTATGGATGTAGAGAACACCCAGACCCCTCTCTAACTCTAAAGCTTTAGGAATTTCACTGGTAGGGGGGAACCATGGAGCTCCTGGACCATGGCTGGCTTTGCTCCACCCATCTCTGGACAGACACTCGCCCCACTCCCAGACAGACACCCCCCAGACAGACAGCTCACCAGTTTCTGGGAAATCTTAGCCATGGACAAAAAATTCCCAGTCCTGAGTGACTCATGGGGGAGATAATTGCCTACACTGGTTGTTTTTCTTCCTACTTCTGCCTAAAGAAACCATCATCTCCAGTGCCTGGCACTGGGACACCACAACTTTCACCATTTCCCTTTGTTTTGTCTAAATTATTCACTCTAGGAGTATTGGGGGGGGTGTGTGATGAGGGTTGTTTCTTGCACTGCCAGAGCCCCCTGGCAGCAGAGCAGGGCTGGGGATGTGCCTGGCCCCTGGAGGAGTCACCCCACTGTGCAGATTCTTTGGTGTCTAGAAAGAGTTGTGCTGAGAGACAAAATCTCTCTCTTCACCCCATCCAATGATTTAATGAAACCTGGGGGAGCATGATCACCCCTGGGGATGATTCTGGATCCCACTGGGCCCATAACTTGGGCTGAAGTCGGGGCACGAGCCATAAGTACTGCGTACATCCATCCCCAGGAGGGCACCAGCTTTCTTTTTCTCCAGGACTGAGGCTGGAGAAAGAAAACAAAAGCTTTATAGGCAGCCCTGAGCTCACATGTCCACCTCTCCTACCTCAGGGATCCCAGAGGAGGGCCCAGCCTCAGCACCCTGGCTCGACAGGAACTGTGATAGCCCAGCACCCACCACAGTCCTGGGTCCTCTGAACACCCCCCACACTGTTATAAAAGCTTTGCTGAATCAGATCTAAACCAGGCCTGGAAATTCCTTTGGCATGAGCTGAGCCGGGGATTTCAAACCACATATTGCTATTTCATTGCAACGCCTGTGCTTTCTTTTAAATATATGTATGTATTTTGATTTGGGGAGGGTGAGGGTTCTGCTGCTTTCCCAGCCCTTGGGTTTTGTAGAGTCTCCATCCTGATGCTGTTTGGCATTCTGGGGCCGCCCCACTCCCATACTAAAAGCTTTTTCCTTCTGGCTGCTGGCTCATTAATACAGCTCAATTAGTGCTTGCGCCTCTGGTGTCCAAAGGTATTGGATTCCCAGTCCCTTCTCACCCTGCTCTGTTGTGGGCACAGTCCTACTGAGTACCAGGACTGTTACCCCTCTCTGGGATTAAAAGGGTTTTTGTGGAGATTTTTCTCTTTCAGGCTTGGGGAGTGAGGATTTCTTAGGTGTCACCAGAACAACACTGCTGCAGAATAGAGATACATAACCTTTGTCTTGGCTTCACTTCGTGACTTACAGAGCACATTGAAACACATATCCTGGCTAAGTGAGGGACATGGGGTTGGTCATCCCACAACCAGCACCCTATTTCCCACGGGGAGATCCTCCTGGGGCTGCCACAGGGGCATAAAGCAGCTCTGAAACCACGAGAGATGGAAACTGGGCAGGCAGGAGAGTTTTTCCAGGGTGGGATTAAGATGTGATCATTTCCATCAGAGCCCATGCCTACCATGGCTGGGCAGGGCTCCTGTCCCACAGCCCTCTAGTCCCCTTCCCCTGCCCACCTTCATGGAAAACACCTTCACAGGACACAGGGAGCTTTAAATAGAAAATCAGAAGTTTAAATTGGCACAGCAGCAGCTAAGGCAGTGCTTGGGGCCATGCTGTGCTGACAGTTTATTTAAGAGAAAAGAAAAAAAAAGAATAAAAGGAATAATAATAATATTGAACATGCAAAGCAGAGTGAGGGAGAAGGGGGCTGTTCCAGCAAGGCTGCTCATTTCTGTTTGGGGAGACTAAGGAAACACTACTCCCAGGCTCAGAGGAATGGGACATTTAAAGTTTAAATTGCATTGCTTTGCTTTTTGGGTCTGGGGACAGGGCATGGCTTTAGAGGTGACATTGCTCCCTGAGCTGGTGGCCCAGAGAACACCCAGCAAGATCCAAAACCCAGAGCCTTCTCTTGGGATGCTCTGCCACAACTCCCTAGGGCAATGACTTAAAATATTTCCCTTCCTTCACAGGGAAAGGTGGCAGGAAGTCCCCAGAAGCTCACATGGGCAGAATTTATCCCCTTCCCTAATTTCTAGACTGCCAGGCAGACTTCTGGTAGCAGAGGGCTCCTTTTGAACAATTTGTCATTGCAAAAACCACAAAAGAGAAGTGAGGAGCAGAAAAATGGGCTTAACTGCTCCATCTGCTTTGCCAGCATGAGGGTTCCCTGGTTGGGACAGGTTGGAGGCTGGAGAAGCAGCAGAGAGGGATGGGGCTGGGTATTGGATGGGGCTGGATATTGGGTGGGCTGAGTGTCAAGCATCTCTGCTTCCACGGAGGGAAAAGACTCTCCAAAGGGATTTTCTTTTGGAAAGGGTTCTATAATTACCTGGTTATAATTATTTCCTACTGTCCCTAGCAGCCCTGTCCCAGCTCAGCATGCCCCCACTGTGGATGTCTCCACCCCAAATATTTAACATCCAGCCTGCTACCACTTTTCTGGTAGCAAATTCCTTCCCAAATCTCCCCTGCAATTTGTGGCAGGCAAACCTTGTTTGAGTTTGAGGATTTAGCACATTTTTTGTTGCACTGTTTTTTGCAGGGAGGGCCTGGGGCTGTCTGGACTGCATTTTGTGTGGTCTGGCCACCCCCAAGCACAGCACCCCACACCCCACCTCAGCAGGGGCACCCCAGCATCCATCCTGCCCAGCCCTAGCAGCAGGAAGGCACAGGACCCCCACACCCACGGACCATCCCTGCACCCTGTTCCCTCTGCCTGTGCCCCTGCACATCTGGAGCTGCCACTGAAGCTCAAGGTCGTTGGGCTTTTATGTTGTTCTTTCTTTTTCCATTTTATGTGGTTTGTGGGCATATAATGGAAGGTGGATTCTGGATGGGTTTGTTCTCTTGCCAGCCTGAATTAATAATCCAGTCGGGCTTCGTTCTTTCTCTTTTCCTTTTTTTTTTTTNCTTCTTCCCAATGGATTTTATTTTAGGCAATGGCAGTCACTGGCTGGCAAGGCTGGCCTTCGCACCGGCCTCTGCTTGCATCACTCACCGAAGCAGAGCCGCACCCTGGCCCACGGCAGCAAGAAGCTGCCAGCCCTGGGAAGCATCCAGGGGCTTATCTGCCGGTGTTGGTGCCCCTGGCTCGGCACAGCCGGCAGGGAGGAGCCCGGGAGCGCCCTGCACCGCTGTCCTGTGTCATCTATAGCGTTTTGCGGGAAGAGGCAGTTGAGGAGTGAATTAAAGCCTTCTCCTGCGAGGAGAGACGCTGCCTGTGCCAGAGGCGATGAGCACGCAGGGCTGGGTCGCCGTCCTAACCAAAAGGCACGGCGCTGGGGCATGAGGAGTTAAAAGCTTGGCCAAGGCGGAGCAGGACCAGAGCTGATCCGGTTCCCCACAGCAGCTTCATCAGCATCTTGAGCCATTCCCAGCTGCCCCAGGCAGGTCCTTATGGGGCATCAGAGCCCAGGGTGTCCCCATCCCTTGTAAGCCGGGATGTGCTCGATCCTCATCAATCCCAGTGCAGAGTAACACAGTCCAAGTCCACCGGGGTAGGGACAACCCACCTACGTGTCCCAAGGTGGAGGGGCAGCCCTGGACATGGGCCGTGGGCAGCATTGTGGGGTCCCCCAGGCCCACCGCCCTTGGCAGGAGGCGATTCCCGGCAGGCAGCTGGCAGGGAGGCGGCGATGGGGCTCTGCTCCTCGGGGCGCTGCCAGCCTTGGCACCCGCCCCGTGGCTCTGGGTGGCCCTGGCCCACCCAGCCACACCAGGAGCCTTCCTGGCTGAGCCGCCTCTGTTATGGCTGTATCTGCTTGTCCCCCTGAGCACCCTGCGTACCCCCTCCTCTTCCTCGTGGGGACTGGGGCGCTGGGACTACAGCGGGGACCCAACCCTTAGCATACACCAGAGAATCCACATCACAGGGAATGGGTGGGAGCACCCCCGCACGCAGGAGCAATGCCAGGGAGCTGGGGATGCCCGGCTTTGCTCTCTGTGGAGGGCTGCTGGACGCCCCCAGGTTTGCCGCGCTCTGTCCCCGCCTGCTGCCCCATCCACGGGCCGGCATCGAGGCATCGCACAGCTGGCTTGGGTCTGGGGGCCTTTATTTATCCTGGCACGTCTGGGAGAGTGTTTCTAAATTCAGCATCGCCAAGCGGCCGCTGCGGAGGGGCGGATGCTCCCTGCCATCGCAGGGCTGCCATGGCTATTGCCATCACACAGCGCCGGGAGCAGCCTCCGCCTCTGGAGCGGGAACGTGCCTGCCCGTGCGCAGGGGGCTAACGAAACCCCGGGAGCCCCGGCAGCAGGAGAGCCTGCGGTCAAGAGACAAAAGCACTTGTTGAAAGGGACAGCCAGGTGGGAGCAGGTCCGGCACCCCTCCGGCTCATCACGGCACGGCAGCAGCGCGCTCGGCTGTGCGGCGCCGCCGGCACTTCGCCTCTTAATTGGTGACCCCCGGCTGGCAGCGGCAATTAGAGCCCCAGCCCTCCCCTCCCCCGGGACTCTCATTAAGCACCTCTGGCTTTGCCCCGCCGGGAGCTGAGGGGCGGGAGGCTGGGGGGGAGTGACTCCGTGCCGACCATGTGCGCACCGCTCTGCCCACCTTGGCTGGAGCGGGAGCGGGGTGACAATTTGTAGCTGCACTAATTGGCCCTGTTGCTGCAAGTTGTGTTGACTGGAGAGTGGGGAGGTCAGTAGATAAGGGTCATCCTCCTCCTCCTCCTCCTCGTAGCAGAGGGTGCCTGTCCCCAGGGGCTTCTGATTTGCACTTTCTCTCTTCCGCGACGCAGGATCTGTAGCAAGTTAGTTATCAAGGTGATACTTCATTGTCAGCTCCAGGTCCGGAGAGGGGAAGGATGCAGCAGCACCCAGATGGGAAAAAAAATTCCTCTCACTGAGCATTTGAGGCCAGATACTCAGAATTTTAGTTATACTGAAGCCTATTTTATCCCTGTCCGGCTTAACGTTATTTTCCATAACTTCTAGCTAAGCAGAATCAGGACACAACCCATTAAAGTCACCTTCTGAATTTGCCATTTCATGAGACCTGAAAAAGGGGAAAATCAGTAAAACCTACAAGTGTGAACCCATCTCTACACACCAGGCTGGGCAGCACGAAAAAACCTCACCTACTGCCTGTGGAAAGCTGAGGCTTTCTGAAAAATAGGGACATTGGTGTAGAAATCTGGGCCCCCAGGTGGGCAGCAAGGGCCCAGCCCCGAAATTATAGCACTCATGCAGCAGGCTGGGAAAGCCTGGCGAAACACAGCACTCGTCTTTCCCCTCCATCCGGACATCAGATGACTCCCCTCTCTGAGATGAGATTGCCATCTCGCCGCGGGAAGCCATTGGCTATCAGGGACGGATCCTGGTGGCAAAAAGCACCTTTGATCTCGCCGTGGCTGTTACTGGCAAGGCTGCCCTGTGGGGTTGGCTGCGAACGTGGCGCAGCAGGCTCCCTGCTCCCAGCCTCAAATATCTGTCTGTTCCGCTCCGGCCACAAACCCTCCCCCGGACTAGAAAGAGGGAAAATTACATGCTACGATTTGCAGATTTGGCAGAGATAAATCCCCCACGGAAGGCGCGGCTGGAGATGCCAAGGCCGATAGCGCCGGGCTGAGCGTGTCGTGGGAGCGCCCTGTCTCCCGCCGAGCCCACTGCGCTGACACTGGGGCTGTCCTGCTCCCGGGGAGAAGCTGGGAAACTCCCTCCTGCCCCGCTTCGGGGTGGCAGTGGGCCAGGCCGATCCCGTAAAACCCTGAGGGCGGATCGCTCCACAGGCAAAATCGTCTTGGATTGAACGTGGGAGAAAAAGCAGAGCAGTTATGCAAAAAGGGTGGCCACTCATGTCGTGAGAGAGTTTGGCCTCAACTGCTGGGGAGGGCAGCCAGGCTCAGCAGCATCCTGAAGGAGCAGAAGGGATGGAAAAGACAGCCAGTTCCCAGCAGAACATCAGCAGGGGGGGGAATGGGGTGGGTACCAGCCCTTCCAGGACGATGCTGAGCGGGATGCTGGGCGGAAGGGCTGCTGGCTCTCGCACGCTGTCAGCTGAAATCCGAGAGGAGCCCAGGAAGGGGGGGAAAAAACCCTTACGTGTGCCATATTTCATAACATGAGACGTGAAACTTTAATGGGCTCTGCGATATCAAGGAGAACAGGAAGCCCAAACCTGTACGTGGTGCATGAAACCCAACAGCAACACGCGATACCATCACACGCTCCCTCGCCCGCGGCGTCTGCCGGCGGCCCCCGAGGCCAGTGCCGCCCGCCTGCAGAGCAGCAGCTCTTTGCTTAGCTCTAAGACATGAGATACTGACCTGAAGTGCTGCGACAAGCAGCAAACAGAGTCCTAAATAAGAAGTGATGATGCCCGAGGCCAGGCTCCGGCGGAGGGCGAGCTGGGAAAGCACCGCAGCACTCGGGGCTGGCAGCTGCGGCGCCGTGAGTTGTGGCCAGGGCTGTATTTCTCCGTTGAAAAGTTGAGCAGTAAATCCTGGACAGAGGATCTCACGGAGGCACCGAGGGACAGTCACTGACAAAAGTTATGGCTCAAAGGCCGTCGAGATGTCATAAATACTGGAGGTGTGCAGGAGAGCTGGGCCCTGCAGTTCCCGAGGGGAGGCTCATCGCCTTGCCTGTCCTCTCCTCTCATTTTGGCTTGGCAGTCAGTGTTTGTTGTTGTTAAAATGTCCCACACTCTGAAAGGAGCTGGTACCTGTCCCTGGCAGCACTGGGGATGGCCACAATGGGTGACAACGGCCTTGACTCCCACCAGCAGCATCCGGAATAAGAGAGAGATGAGACTGGGGGTAGTGACATCTGCAAGCCCTCTCCCTGTCACCACCATCCATGGTTGGCCTGTCCTGGGGTTCACCCCCTCTGGCTGCATCCCATAGCTCACTCATCATTGACCTCCACCAAAACCAAACCTTGTTGCTGTTCCCACACTCTAAGGCCAGAAAAAGGTGATTTCACCTGTGCCAGCACCTATCCCCCTGAATAAATCTGCAGCAGTCACAGCCTTGCTGCCAAGTGACACCAGCAGTGGCCAGTCAGGCTGGGATAGAGAGTAATGGAAGAGCTGAATGTGCCAGCCCTTGATGGGGGGCACTGGAGTGGCCCTAGGGTGGCATTGGGATGCAGGCTGACACACAGGCTGCAAGCACACTGGGATCTCAGTGCAGGTAGGGGAAAATGAGCATCTGTACTTCTGAACAGTGGCCAGGGAATGGGAGAACATTATCAGTGGGCTGAAGAAGGAAAGAGAAAGGTCTCCTGGGAGGATTTACCTGACATTTGATCCCATAGGAGTGATTACACCTCAGGTATCTATGGGCTTGGGAAGAGAATCCAAAAATGGGTTCAAAGGGATGAGGTGGAAAATCCTGTCAGAAATGTAAAAGCAGAGCTGAGAGGGGAGCTAAGCAACATTTATGCAGGAATTAAAAATAATAATGAAGAAATAAAATTCTGCTGTTGACTTCACTTTGGGACTTTGCCCTGATCCAGGAGTCATAGGCCAGATATCTTTCTCATTTGGCGAAGGATTTGCAGACCTGTTCCTTTATCCATTGCATGAGGCAGCTGTGGGCACCAGACATCTGGCTTTTCTGGGTACAGCTGATGCTTCTGCCTGGAAACCATATCGGGAGCAAAATCTGAGCCTGGGATGAGAAGTGATCCCATCCAAAAGTGACAATCACCACATTATGATGGGGCAGCTACAGCTGTGATCTTGAGCCAACAGCCGGTTGATAGGAAATCACAATTCCAAAACGGAACATGCTCCTCTAGCCCAGAATTCTGATGATGACAGCAGAGCCTTAGTGAGCTCATCCCAGCAAAGACCTTTCTGTCCAAAGGCAGAGGATTTTTCCAAAGGTCTGCGTGTTCACAAGTCATAGTGAGGAAGAATAAAGCCATGAAAGGGATTCCAGGTTGGAAAGCCATGAAAGAGATTCCAGGCGGGAATGCTTCTGCTGCAGAGGCTGAAAGAGGCACGCTACTCCGGGGCTGGAATCGATGTGCGGTGGGAGAGCAGCCGAACTCAGGTTCCAGAACCCCTAATCCCTTGTCCGGCAAGTGAGAAAACCGCGGACAGAGCCCGGCTCAGCCTCACGCGTGCAGCACCCAGCGAGCGCAGCCCTCGGGGCAGGGGGGTTAATTACACCCCCTCAAAATCAATTAACCCCNGCGGCTCCGAACCCGCGCGGGGAGTGAGCCCGGAACGCCGCCCGTGCTCCTGCGGGCTTCTTGGAAAAGGCTTTCCGCCACGTCCATCAGCGTTTAAAAGCTCTTTAATGTCTGGGCTACTCCCCGCTGAGTTGTAAATAATTTTTTCCAGCACTGAATGTTGTTTACTAACATGTTGTTGGGGCCTCCTTTTCCAAAGAGGGATGTGGCTTGGACACGGATGGCGACAGCTCAGCCGGGACTCTGGACCGTGTTCAGTGGCTGATCAGACACTCTTTGTAATTCATTTACCATATTCAGAGTGAAACTTTGCAGTTTAGAAACAAAACATTGTCTCCCCTCAGTCTCAATATTTTATTCACCATTTTCTTATGTTCTATCCCAATTTCAGCCCCTACTCAGAACAGGGGTTTAGATCTGGGTTTAACACATGCACTGCTCATGCCTCAATTCTTGCAGTGTCACATTTCAGCACCTGTTGGGATGCCCCCAAACACCTCAGGAGAGGGAGACTCATCCCTGCTCTGCTGAGACCTCACTTGCAGTGCTGTGCCAGCTCTGGGACCCCAGCATAAGGAACACATGGATCTGCTGGAGTGAGTCCAGAGGAAGTCACAAAGATGCTTTGAGGGATGGAGCACCTCTTCTTCTGGAGACAGGCTGAGAGGGCTGCAGGTGTTCAGTCTGGGAAAGAGAAGGCTCAAGGAACACCACAGAGCCCCTTCCAGTACCTAAAGGGGCTCCAAGACAGCTGGAGAGGGACTTTGGACAGCGGCACAGAGTGACAGGACAAGGGAGAATGGCTTCAAACTGACAGAGGGCAGGATTAGATTGGGTATTAGGAAGAAATTGTTTCCTGTGAGGGTGGTGAGGCCCTGGCACAGGTTGCCCAGAGCAGCTGTGGCTGTGCCATCCCTGGAAGTGTCCAAGGCCAGTTTGGACAGGGCTCTGAGCAACCTGGTCTAGTGGAAGCTGTCCGTGCCCATGGCAGGGTGGGTGGACTGGATGATTTTTAGAGTCCTTTCCAACCCAAAACATTATAGAATTCTATGATTCTATGCCATGCACCCTCAGCCTCCTGGGATCCAGAGAAACCCCCAGGAGACAGGTTGTTTCTCTTGCCTGTGTAAAGCAGAGTCCAGATGCCCAAGCACACAATGCTGGCTGTTGGGGCGTCATCGGAGCAGTGGCAGTGCTGCAACGTGAGGCTGGGAAATTACACAGTCAACAGAGCTGCTCTAATGAGAAAATGAACCAGACATCATATGGTGTTGATTTAGTGCTCAAGTATGAAGAATAGGGGAAAGGGAGGAAAATAATGCCAGACCAACCTCCACCCCCCAGGAGTCTATAAAGGCACTTTGTGCAGACATGCTGCTTTTACCCCGAGGAGCAAACAGTGCTGCTCCCCGCGCCCGTTCCCGGCTGCAATTAATCTGATTCCGAAAAATCACAAAGTCCCCAACTCTATTAAGAGCTACCTCTTGTGGCATCTCGAACATCTGAGCAGCTCAACACTGCTTTGTGAAAGGCTGGCCAGGATGAAGGAAATGAAAGCGACGTTCAGCATGACGCCATTCAGCTCTTCCCCGCAAGAGCTATAATGATGCTTTTGTCATTTGAGGCACCTGATCAGCTTCCAGAAGTGTGGGCCGGCATCTCCCTCAGAAACTTTTGAAATCTTCATGCTTTTTTCTAAAAATTGTGTGTTTGGGATCCAGTGAGAGCTGGTCTTGCTGGGAGATGCAACAGACTGTGACTAACTTTTACCTCCTATGGCCACAAAACCTAAATATCCCTTGTAAGGAGTCCCAGGGCTGGTATCTAAAGATAAAAATGAAGGCTACTTTGATTTCTTTTAGAAACCTGAGTTCCAGCTGTTGGCAAACCAAGTGCACTCCACAGCCAGGCTCCAGACTATTAAACTGAGTAGGTTTCCTAAGCAATGCAAGCCCAAATCTTCCCCATACCAGGGTGGATCTGCCCTACCCAAGACTATGATTGTAAGGAGCTGCAGAAGGCTCTGGGTTTTAATCAGACACCTAGTTTATACTATTTTTTAAAATCCACTCTATTAACACTTTGACAATATACAAGTCTCACTTGAAATGCTCTGTGACCAAGGATGTCCTGCTGCCCAGACAGTCAGCTTGGGGAAAACACAGGAGTTCAGCTAAGGCCATTCTGTAAATCGAAGCTGATTTAGAAATCTGAGCCATCTGCAGGATGTGGAGTTTGAATCACCCACACTGAGTCCCCTCAGTGAAGGCAGAGGCAGACCTGTGTTTGGGGAAGACATAATTAGAAGAGATCCCAGATCATTAACTTCATTACTGCAGCTGTGATTAATAGCAGCAGCAGCAGTGTGGAGCATCACCAGGGAGGACGGATGCGGGATCCCAGCTCGCTGGTGATTTCCCAACTCCATGAGCTGCTCTCAGCAGCTGGTAAAGGAACTGAAATTAATTTCCAGCCACAGAGCCCCATGGCTTGGTCCCAGGGTTGTGGAGTCAATGGAGAGGTGCTAGGGATGTGGCAGCTTTGGGTCTGGAGCTGTTGTGGCTGTGGACACTGTAAGTCTGTCCCACACCATCACCTGTGCCCCCCTGCTATCATAAAACCCCTTGATTTGCCCCATAGATAGAAATTATGGTGCTTGGTTAAAGTAGAAGATGCTCCATCTAACATATAATAAATGCTCCAGTAAAGTCACAGTAACCTGCTGGGGATTTTTAAAAATTCATTCCCTGGCTGTGCTGTGGTTGTCACACTCTGCCCTTGGCTCCTGCTATTCCAGCCACCATCAGCTGCTCCCGCTCCCCCTCCCCAGGTCACGTAGCTGAGTGTACATCCAGAGAGGATTTCTTCTTTAATAACTAAATTAACATGCCAGCAGCAAGTGCTGCTGAACATCGGAAGAAGCCGGAGAGGCCGCTCCTGCAGCGGGAGGAGGCGAGCGGTGGGGCCGGCGGGGCTCAGGCACAGCTGGCTCCTCCTGCGAGATGCTGAAGGTGGCAGCATGTACCGGCAAAAGCGACCCGGCCAGCAGCAAACCTCTCCTCCCTGCACAAAAACATCGCGACTCCAAAATTTGTCTTGCTATAGGACAGGAGCAAAAATAAATAAACCCCGATTCCAGTTATAAATCCAGAGAACAGCCACGTATGTGCAGGTGTGTATGTCTGTGGGGCAGAGTAGGGCTGCTGCAGCTCAGTTATGCACACACGAGCCACGTGCAGAGCTTGTGTTGGTGTTCATCTTCCTAGGAAATACTTTGGATATTCTTTGGATATACTTCTTGCTTGGAGTGTTTCATTCAGGCAACTTTCAGAGGCTTTGCTCTGCACCACACTGTGGTAGCACCTTCTCAACTCAGCTGCTCCTTCCCTCATACAAAACTTGTGGGCAGAGATTTTGGGTGATGGGAGTCTCTCCAAAAGGGAGAGCCAGGGAGAGCACCCTACATCCCAGTGAGCAGGTCAAAGCCACAGAGTCAATGCCACCAGGGAGCTGCTGCTAGCTGGGCTCAGTGGGTGATGAGGTGACAGAGGGTGACAAGAAGTGCCCATAAACCATCTGCAAGGAATCAGCAAGGAAACCAGGCACACAGTAAAGTCATGTTTTTATTCCTCCTGCCAGGCCAATGGAAAATGTCCATTCTGCAAAATTTATGGTGAAAATTATTTGGGCATGGAATTGGCTTTTTTTCTCCTTACAGAGTTAAGTTCAAACCCAGGAGGTTTGCTCTGTCAGATAGGTAGTGCTTTATTTCAGAAAGGATTGTTTTCAGTTCTGAAATGTTTAAAGATGTTTGGAGTTTTAAAGGGGAAGAAAAGTAGAAGTGAAGGCACTTTGGAGGGTTGAAATGAAGAAAAAAAAATAGTCACTTCAGAAACTTATTTCTAAATGCTCCAGAGCTGACACATTCACTTTTCATTCTTTCATTCCCAGAACAAAGTGCTCTTGCTGTTGATCAAATCCTCCAGGACTCAGGAACAGGAATGACCCAGCACCCCAATGGAAGTTGCAACAAAACTGTACAGATGCCCAGAACATGGAAAAAATCAAATGTGCCTCACAAAAACATATGAGGGAGGCACCATTTCTGGTGTGACATGGCTGTGTATATGCCCAAATCCCAGCTCTTCCAAGCACTGCAAAATCCTCAAGTATCGCAGCTGTGGCAGCCCTGAGGCTCCTGGCACTCAGGAGACCTCTTGACCACCACATATACAGAGAGAATACTTGCAGAGATTGAACTCCAAGGGATTAAACACCAATCAACAGAAACTCACCCTAAAATCCGACTGCAGAGCGCAAGGATTCAGGAGAAGAAATCAAACCCGACCAAAAGCCATCTCTAACCACCTCATCTGCAGTTTCCAGGTGACTCCAAATGCCTGGGCATCAGGAGCTCATTTGAGATGTTTCACCTGGCTTTGTCCAGGAACAGGGATGGGGGGGGAAGCAAAGCCACAGGCACAGCAAGTGCCACAGGCTGGTGCAGGCTGGGTTCAGTGCTTGGCACACAGGGTTGCAGCAGCAGGTCAGTGGTTTTCCCTAAGGACAGCCTCTCCTGCAATGCACAGTTCTGATTTCTTGTGGCTGTCATAGGCAAGGATGCTTCCTCATCCCTGAGGATGCAAAACCATGAATGACCATGAGGATGCAAAGTCTGGATTCTGTAAAACCAGGGTCTGGGTAGGGAGAGCCATGACCCAACAGGAGCTGATGGACAGAAAGGCTCTTAATTGCCACAAGTTCCATTAGAGCTGATATTCACTGTCCCCCCAGGATTAGCACCTTCCACCCCTGGGGGCTGGCACAACCCGGGCAGTGGCCATGCACAGGGGACAGCCCTGGCTGACACTGGCCAAGGTGGGTCCCACCTGCATTTCTGTGCTCACTTACCAAAAATAAGGATGGCTTTACCATTTTGGTTTGTTCATCCATCTGCTTGTAAGTTGGGTGGAAGGGAGGTTTCCTGGGAAGGCACTGCTCCTCCATGGACTGTGCAGACCCACTGTGACTTCCCAGGGCACAGCTGCTGTCAACATCCTTGGTACTTCACCAGGGACTGCCAAAAGCAGATCTAAGGGCAGCTCCACACTCACCCCAAATTCATCCATTTCATCTGTAAAAGAGACTGCCACTTCCCAGCCTGGCCCTCCATCAAGAAATGCTCCTTCCAGCTGATCTCCCTGTTGCAGGGTGTTGGAACAAGATGAATTTTAAGGTCCCTCCCGGCCCAAACCATTCCAGTATTCTATCATTCCCTTGCTCCCAGGGCAGGTATAGGGCATTTATTTGATGTTATAATTGCCTCAGTGATTGTGTGGCACATGATAATGGAGAAAGGGAGGAAGCTGGACTACAGAAACTGGAAGCAAAGCAGTGATTTCCTGCAAAGGGATAGGACCCTGGCCGGAAGCAGAGGCATGGCCAAGGAAGGAACCTGGGGAGACCAGAGCATCCCCTCAGCATCCAGGGATTCATAGCAAATGGGGAAAAGAGGGAAAGAAAAGCAATGCATCTGGTAATTTCCCTGACATTGGCTGAGGATGAAGCCATCCTCCTAATTAATTGCAATTGTTTTTGGACAAAGCAGGAGGGAGGGAGGGAGAGCTGCTTCTGCTCACTGAAGTGGAAAGCAAGAGCCTCTGGATGGAAATTTGGTTGCTGAAGGATCTGCAGCTGTGGCTCAGGTGCCACCATCCCCCGGGGAAGGAGCCTGAGCCAGAGGCGAGGGCTGGGAGACGGGAAGGAGTCGGCTGGCACTTCTCACCTCGCCGGATGCGCATGGCCAGGAGATGCCCAGCTCATTGTTCCCGGGATCCAGCCAGGCCCGCAGGATATCCTGGAGTAGTTGCTGGACCCAGCATCTGCAGAGGTGGTGGGAAGGGGCATTGAGACAGTGAGGACCTGCCACCAGCGAGACACTTGCTTTTATTTCATCTTTTCTCTGAGAAAAATCACATACAGAGGATGCTGAGGTTTTGAATACATCATAGTAATTCAGAGTGAAGCAGGAAAACTGCTTTAACTTGGTCTCATCTGCTGGAAAGTTAAAACCCAGGGGTATAGTGACCTGTAACCTTATGTGGGTGTCGGGTGAAGGGGTTGGCTGGAAAACCGCAGCCAGCAAGAAGCCGGCGGGAGGGAGGGGAAGTTTCCCAAGGTCTGATAAGCCCTGGGGACATGAGGCTCCGGCTCTATCTGCCTGACTGGGTCTGACTGGCGCCTGCTGTACCTCAGCAAGGCCACCCCTGCCGGTGCCACAGGCCTGCAAGCCCCTGGAGGGTTTTCTCCAGCACCCCTGAGTGCAGGGCAGCAGCAGCAGCCCTGGGGCTNCACAGGAAGCAGGTGAGAGGGGAGCACAGGAGCCCCATGCTTGTGCCTTCATGCCAGCACCCACAGTCTGGGAGCACAGCTCATGCCTGCCCACACCCAGTGTGGTCCCCACCAGCTCCTGCTCTGGGAGGTGTCACAGCCCTGCTGAAGCATGGGATAACATTCCTTGGGTTTTCCTCTGCCTCTGACAGTAGCTGATTGAAACTGCTGAGACATCTCAAATACTCAAAATGTTCAAATGTCCCAGTGAGCACCAGAAATATGAAATATGCTCTTTTATTATCCTAGCTGTGTGATTACTTGGCTGCTCATGTATTACATTTGGACCCCAAATGTATGCACTGGGGAGTTTATGGGAAAGCAGCAACAAGGATGGGTTTCTCCAAACCATGAGCCTAGAAAAACCATTAGGAAAGAAGTTTTTGGGGGTAAATGGAGATATAAAAAGTTCAGTAGACACTTGTGTGAGAAAAGAGCAACTGAATTGGGTAAAATGTTTAATTTTAGATCCTGAATTCTTCTTTAAATTGCACTGGGGTACATTTGGTGAGGAAATGTCAGCACAGAAAAAGTGTAAAATCCNGAAGGGGTTGGCTGGAAAACCGCAGCCAGCAAGAAGCCGGCGGGAGGGAGGGGAAGTTTCCCAAGGTCTGATAAGCCCTGGGGACATGAGGCTCCGGCTCTATCTGCCTGACTGGGTCTGACTGGCGCCTGCTGTACCTCAGCAAGGCCACCCCTGCCGGTGCCACAGGCCTGCAAGCCCCTGGAGGGTTTTCTCCAGCACCCCTGAGTGCAGGGCAGCAGCAGCAGCCCTGGGGCTGGAGATGGACCCGACCTCGCCACGTGCTCACTTGGCTTCTCGCCACCCGCCCAGTATCGAGCTGCTAAAAATAGTTGAGAGGCAGCAAAGAGAATGTAATGAGCACCCGAGCCTTCACAGCTTTGCTTCACAGTGCTTGGGCATTTTGGCAGATAGGGCTGGATGGGCTGACGTGGCCACACTGCTGTCCCAAGGGGCCCTGGAAGACGGTGAGGGATCCGCCTTTCCTCATCCACCCTGCAATCAGGGAGAGAAAACTCCACGGGGCTGCCAGACACAGACCGAGTTCCTCCCATCTGCTTTCCCAGCAGTGGGAGTCTGGACAGTGATGGAGCTGATCCTGCCACCAGCTCACCCAGTGGCCTTGGCCACCTCCCTGCACCTCCACTGCCCACACAAGCCGGGGAACCCTTGGCTCATGTTGGCAAGGGAGGATCCCTGCAAGTGCTGCCCCTGCTTTCTGCCTGGTTTCCTTTGGGGCTTTTTTTTTTTTTTTTTTTTTTTTTTTTTTTTTTTTTTTTTTTTTTTTTTTTTTTTTTTTTTTTAAAGACAAGGGAGGNTTTTGTGTTTTTTATCAAGGCACAGGAAGCAGGTGAGAGGGGAGCACAGGAGCCCCATGCTTGTGCCTTCATGCCAGCACCCACAGTCTGGGAGCACAGCTCATGCCTGCCCACACCCAGTGTGGTCCCCACCAGCTCCTGCTCTGGGAGGTGTCACAGCCCTGCTGAAGCATGGGATAACATTCCTTGGGTTTTCCTCTGCCTCTGACAGTAGCTGATTGAAACTGCTGAGACATCTCAAATACTCAAAATGTTCAAATGTCCCAGTGAGCACCAGAAATATGAAATATGCTCTTTTATTATCCTAGCTGTGTGATTACTTGGCTGCTCATGTATTACATTTGGACCCCAAATGTATGCACTGGGGAGTTTATGGGAAAGCAGCAACAAGGATGGGTTTCTCCAAACCATGAGCCTAGAAAAACCATTAGGAAAGAAGTTTTTGGGGGTAAATGGAGATATAAAAAGTTCAGTAGACACTTGTGTGAGAAAAGAGCAACTGAATTGGGTAAAATGTTTAATTTTAGATCCTGAATTCTTCTTTAAATTGCACTGGGGTACATTTGGTGAGGAAATGTCAGCACAGAAAAAGTGTAAAATCCTTCTGAGACAACCAGTGTGAAAGAGTCTGACTTGGGAGAGAAATTTTGTGGTTTTTTTTTTTTTCCCCTCCTAAAAAAATTGTGATGATCAAACAGGAATCCACAGAGTGATTGACTTGACGTGACTCTGCTTATTTCTGTGTGAGAAAAAAATAGAAATTCTGTGATGCTGTGACTCAATAACGCTGCCCAGTACCAGAGCAGCTCCTGTGCCACTTGTCACCAGCTCACCCAGCTCCCTCCAGCCCCGAGCATCTCCAGCAGCCGTGGGACAGGCGGGCAGCTCCCCCTGGGATGTGTGTCCTGCCGCTTGCCCGGCTCAACCTCTCCTGCAATGTGGCATCAGCCGCGGCTCCTGCCGGCGGTAACGGGGATAATACCCGGCTTTTAAGGGATGAAGCGTGTTGGGCAGGGGAGCTGGTCCCGGCTGCTGGAGCGATTCCTCGTCAGCATCTGTCAGGGAAGATTAATGCCTAAGTAGGTTGTGGGCTGGCTTCCAGCAGCATTTTTAATAATCAGATGCTGTGCACTGTTCGAGCAACCCGCGGAAATGAAGTTGCCTCATTACCAAAAAGAAATAAATGTGTTGATATGAAGTAGCTCATTTGCTGGGAATGTTTGAGCTGGTGACAGCCCCAATTCACTCCTGAGGGGCTGACACTCACCAAACCCTCTCCTGGGCTGCAGCATTGTTTGTGCTGGCCCAGGGGCATGAGGAGTGATGGGCAACCAGCACAGCTCCTGAAAAATATGTAAATAAGGCCCCAGGCTAGCACTTGCAAGGTCTTGGAGATTAAAAATAGAGCCTGGCCCCAGGGAAGAGGTCTGTCTGGGTATGGGGTTTGGGTCTGGGAGCCCACGTGCTTGGATCATGCCCCAGAGCATGGCCATGGCTGTGGTAGCACCACCATCATCCTTGAGTGTCTCCTTGAGCCTCATCAGCAATGTCACCAATTGGCAGCACTTGGCATATGGTGGAAGATGGGTCTTTTTCATCTGCCGGCACTCAACACCAGACTGCTGCCTGATGTTGCCATAAAATCCTTGTTGCTCTGGAGTTTGCACTTATTTTCCCCTACCTGCAGAGAAAAGCAGCCAGTTTTGGAGGAAATTACAGATATTTTAACACGCAGTCCACTCAGAGATCATCAATCCTAATCCTGCAGGATGCTGTACTGCTGGCAGTGCCAGTCAGGGAGCAGACGGCAGCACCATGTGCACCCAGCCCTGGGGACCCAGGGGGCTTGGACATGTCCTGAGGCTTCACTGGGGCTGGAGACCCTGAGCAGCTGCCAAGCCATCCTCACCCTCCTGGAGTCTCACTTGGCACCAGCCCAGCATTAAATGGGAGCTTAACCATGCAGAGAGGCTGGGCAGGATATTAATAGAGGCAAAGCGGAACCACCGCTTACGGTCCAGAAATAGGCTGCTGAGATGAGGGGATGCCCAAATGGGGCTGCTCTTGTCAGGGAGCTCCCCAAAAGGGTGGTGAGAGCAGGCCCACCATGTCTGGAGCTGTGATGTGTTGGGAGCACCCACGGGCATGGGGCAGCATTGAGCCCCATCCCTGTCCTGGGGCAGTGGCAGCCAACAACCATCAACCTTTCACTGCAGCAGTGAAAACACATTTCTCCTCCCTGGCGTTGCACAAAGGCTCTGTGGGTGCCCCAGGCTGACCCCCATAAGAGGATTACCAGGCTATTAGTGGATTGGGACAGTGGGGAGGATGTTTGGAAAAATTTTCTCTTCTACCCCTCGGAAAGTAATGCTCACAGAGTCATGGGTGATCCCAAGGCTCCCCATCATCTCTGTCCCCATCACTCTCAGCCAAAGGCCACCTGCAGAGATTAGGACAACTGCAGGGCAAAGACCTCTGATCTGGCTGCAGCTGGCACTCCACAGGCTCACAGAGATGAGTTGCTGGGGCTGGATTTTGCACAGGGCAAGCCCAAGCCCCCACACACCTGTCTTCTGGCCACTACCATGGGACATTGCCAACTCACCAGGAAAGCTCCTTCCCCTGGAGCTGGAGAGATCCTAAACACTTACATTTATTTAACCTGAAAACGTAGCGGAGTGGAAAGAAATCTGGGAGTGGTATCGACAGCAAAATCCCATTATTGGCCATGAAATATGCATGTGCTGTAACTGCGTGGTAAGGGCAGGGGTGGTGTCCCTGCAGCCTCTGCCACGGGCCCTGGACAGACACCCTCACCCCTGGGGCAGCCCTAGCCCCATTTTGTGAGCCAGGATACAGAAGGAATCCTTCCTCATGCTGCTGGGGGGCAGCCCCCCGCCAACACATCCTGCTGTGGTGCTTATCAGGCTGACAGGAGCCAAGTGTGCCCAAATGCACTCCACAGTGTTTATAATTCAAGGCACATGTTGAAGCCGCTCTGCCGCTGCACTTGCCGTGTGCAATGCCATTCACAATTCTTCCCCCGTCCAAATCCCATCCAGACCCTTAAATCCCTGCATTGACTTGATATTTGGCATCATTTGGGGATATTTTCACACCAGTTCCAGAGGGAAAATTCCAGGTTAATTTATTTTGGTTCGGTGCTGTTCTTGCCACTGGTTCCCATTGCTTTCTGCCACTCTAAGGGCACAAAACTGGAGCTGCAAAGCTGAGGAACCTGATGAAAATTTTTTTGCTGATGATAAGCCTATGAGAAGGGTAGGGATGTGCCTGAGCAGGCCTTAATTATGGCTCCAATTATTTTTCTGTTGTTGTTGGAGCTGGAGGGGGCTCCAAGGGAGCAGGACCTTGGCAGTGAGACCACAGAAATGGGGTACCCCCTCACCCAGCCAACTCCTGCCCCAAACATGGGGTGCCGTGAGGTGTGAGAGGTGCTGCCTGGCCCTGTGTCTTGCTGGGCAACGGTGCTGCCTGTTCTGGTGGCATTTATCACCCCTCTTCCCACCAAGCTGTGCCCCAGCTCCAGACTCAGGTGCTTCTCCATGCCTCTTCTCAACCAAGGGGGATGGAGATGTACTGAGCCAGTGAGACGCTGAGCTGTCACAATATGCCAGGTTACAAGCCCAAAGAGCGAATGTTTCACCCCAAAATCATCTCCATCATCTCAGCACATCCTGAGAGCTGTTCCACATGCATACTCACGTGTTTAATCATCACCCAGCTAATTACCTCCAGCAATAAGGAAACCCTATGTTTGTAGTGAGTATCTGCTTTAAATGATGTTTTACACAACATAAAAGGATTATTTTACAATTAGCTGTCTTCTAAACCCTGGCCTATTGAAGCTAGGATATTAAACCATACACCATTCTCTGCTTTTTAAATATCATCTGGAAGTTGATTAGTTTTGCATTACTAAGGAGGAACCCATTGAAATATTTAATCATCATGAGACCTTTCTCATAGAACTGTTAACATTTGATTTTTAAAATTTTTTCCCCCGGTAATTACTCTAGCTTTGCTTACACCAAAAAAAGATTGTTGAAGCAATTTCCCCACAACGAAAGGATCAAAACAGTGCTGTTCTTAACACCTGGAGCATCCTTCTGTGCTTGCTGCCTGGCACAGCTCCAGACAGCAGTCTGCGCTGCTGCTGCTGCAAGCCTAGCGACCGCCCTTAGGACAGGGGGACACTTTCCTTTCCCAAGGGATTGATCCTGGTTCCCAGAGGAGCAAGAGGGAACAGAGCAGGTGAGATCAGGCAATATGCCCCAGGGAATGTATGATTTTACACAGGCTGAGAAGAGATTTTAGGACAGACTGCAACTCAGATTTTAGAACTGAACTGCAAACCATGACAGTGGAATGCCCAGAGCCCTGGGACAGGGACCCGGAGGGTTGGTGCATCACTCTTGGGCACATAGAACAGCCTGGGTATGTGGGACACCCCTGCTCACAAATAGGGACAATGGGAGCTTCTGGTATGTTAAACGCAAAAGGAGAAGCTTTTGAGGGGTGGTAGTTTATTGCCTTTAAACCCACATATGCACATGGGCATAAACAGCTCATCATGTGCTCAGGTAGAGGTGAGTGCCAAACTGCACCATTCCCATGGCAGGATGGGAGCAGGGGACAAAGGGTGAGACATCCTCACCCCTTCTGGTCTCAAATATAAAGCCTGAGCCAGGAGGTCCAGGAGCAGGATCTGTCCCACACCAGGGTCTGACTCCAGTACGGGGAGCAGCCGCTTCCTCTCGGCTTGACTGGCCACATCCACACCAATGCTGGGAATAAACCAGCTGGATTTAGACACACTTTAAATTCATCTCCTGCTCCATGCCAGTCATTGGAAATGATACATTTGTTGTGAAATGAAGCCAAGAGAGTAGTATTGAGAGCTTTTTTTTAAACATGCCTTAAATAACAAGAACATTTATTTTATAGGCGATAAAATTCTTACACATTTCGGTCAAATAATGAGGATAATGTTTCTGGCTTCAGGAAAACACTCCTAACATCAGCAAAGGGGAAATGCACATTTCAATTTATAATTTCAAGTTACAAATTTGCATGCAAATGTATATTTAGAAATTTGAAAGAGCTAAATCATACATTTTTGGCAGGCTTTTACTTGCAAAAGAAATTTCCAGCATGGATATAGCTTTGTACTAAATTCCATTATGTTGCTTAGAAGAAAAATATAAAAGATATGAAAAAGCAAAGGAACTCTGCAAAATGCAGCCGGGTGTTTTTCCTGAGACGTGTCCTAGTCCTGCAGCTATACCAGTCAGACCTGGGAGTGTTGCCTGCCAGAAAAGTGGTCCCAAGTTGATGTTTGTGGATTGACTTTTGCAGCCTGTGCATGTTCCATTTGCCCCTTGATTTGAGGCCAATTTAATTTTATTTTCAGGCAGTTTAGGGGATAGAGTGGTGCTGGTGAATGTGGTGATCTTGGGGACCATGGGCACATTGGTTCATCTCCTCTCTCTGCCCAGTGAGAGATGGGGTTTTGTGTGAATGCCACACTGAAAAGCCCTGAAACATTTTAGGTTTTGTAATAGTCCCTTCTAAGAAATATTGGGGGAATTCTCCTAATGTTTGACCTAAAAGACCCCAAAAACATTTTTCTTCATCAGAGCTTTATTTATTTTCCCTGTGGAAAGAATTTCCAGCATAATCCAAACCCACAAAGCCTAAACCTTCCATTTTCAGCCAAAAGCCACCTTAACCAGCAAGGACACATATTCTTATCCCACCGCTGGGAGGAAAACTTTCCTCCAAGCAATGGCTCACTTTAAACTAACTTCAAATATGCCTTTAAAATTATTTCCCTCCTTGTTTAAGTACATAATTCTTCCTACTTGCAGTAATCACCTCTGAGATGTTCATGGCTGGTTTATTGAATAACTTCTGTGCACGAGGAAAATCATGCATTGGTTGTGGGGAGCTGCTCCATTCACCATCATCATTTTGCTGGTATTTTGACTTGACATCAACATCCAGCATCCACAGGACTGGGGAGGGCACTGGCAGGAGTCTCCCCACACTCACAAATGCCATTTGTTTTAAAAAATGGAGGATTTGGGTTGGAAAAGGAGGGCTGTGGGTCTGGAAACCCATCACAGTGGGGTTTGTTCCCAAGCTCTGTCTCTCCCTGGCCGTGCCATGGACATGCTGGCACCATTCTCCTGCCTGGATTCTTCCTTGCTCTGGGGATAGAGAGTTTTTGTGGCTCAGGGCACACCATGTGAAGGATCCCCCCAAAAGGAAAAATAATCAGGAATTAGGAGGAGTGTTGCTAGGGAACCAAACGTGATTGCTCAACTCCTTTTTTCCCTAAAGAAGTCCAAAAGAAATCCCTGAATTTCAGATCATGTGCAAAGAGGCATCTGGCTGGTGGCTCACAAGCCTCTGTGCTGGCTCACTGGGGATGTTGGGATTTGGCAGAGCCACCCATCACATGGATAGTGATGAAGGATGGAGAAGATGATGGAGGATGGGAAGGAGGATGGTGGGGGTTGGAGAGGGCAGCAATGGAGGATGGGAATGACAGTGATAGAGAATGGACAAGATGGAGAATGGGAAGGATGATGATGAGTGATGGAAAAGGCAGTGATGAGGAGTGGAGAGGACCTAATCAGAGAGAGCAAAGTTGAGTGTGAAACAACCAAGGGCTGTGGCTGGGCTCTCTCACTTGACCCAGAAGGAAGTTGGGTAAGCCTTAAGGCAGTCTCACACCAGCAGACATTATTTATGAGGCTCCAGCATTCCTGTGTCATTAGGCCTGAAAAAGGCATAAAATATAAATGGGAGTAACTAGAACCAAAGGGCTGAGATCTCTCCTGGCTACGAGGGAAGGAAGTGCTACATTCTCCTGACTGGTGACTGCCCACTTTTCACCCAAATGTCCTGGGAATGCTGCCAGGGCCAGGAGTGCCCTGTGCCCCCTCTGCAGCCAACCCTGGCCACAGGCTTTGTTGGACTGCCCAGCACAGATCCTCTGTGCACTGTGGGTTTCTCCTCCTCACACCCTTCCTCATGGAGCTCAAACACAAATCCTGGTGCATGGCACATGTGATTTCAGAGCCCTGAAATGACTCTTAACCCACATTGTCTTCCAGCTCAGGACACAACTGGCTTCTGTTACTAAACATAACTCTGAATTTTCCTGATTTTTTTTTTCTGAAAATATTCCAAATATTTTTCAGAGCAAAGATCCAGAGATGCTATTTTCATCTCCCCAGGGGGCTGAAGAGCTAGCTTGTTTTCCACCCACTAAAACAGCCATGATATTACATGGATATTTCATTTTTTACAGGTTGCTTCCCACCAGGATCCACAAGCAGCCAGGGAAAGGAAGCTCCCTAGTGCTGCCCTGTGCCTGGGCTAACACATTTCAGACCTTACAAAGCAGCTGGTGCACTGTTTTTTTCTTTCTTCCCTGCAAATGATTTGATTTTCTAAAACTTCCTATTTCTCTAGCACTGCCAGTTGCTGAGCTGATGGGCTCATCTTTCCAAGGGACACTGAAGGCAGTGTAAGACACACAGCCAGGATAACAGGATTGTTGCTGGCACTGCAAAATGCCACCTGGATCCCTCTGCATGCAAAGTCAGACAAGGATTACAGTATTTCCCAGATTAAGCCATTTTAAAGAATTCAACAGCATAGGGGATGCTGGCAACAGCCACTGCTGAGATCCAGCTCCCTATCAGCCAGCACTGCCAGGAATGGCAGAAATTTTGGGTGCTCTGCATAAATGCAAAGACATTTATTCATGATCCCCGTGGGGTTATTGATCTTAGAGAAGGCATGGAAGGCTTCAGCTCCAGGAAAAGAATGGAAGGCAGAGAAAGAGGATGGGCATGAAAGCTGGAAGCTGATCTGGTTGATCTGGGGAGAAGAGCCCTGATCAAGCAGAGCAGTGCTCCTCCCCCCTACCCTTGCACTGTCAGGGATGTGAGGGATGCTCTTTGCTGCCAAACCAGAGTGACAGTGCACAGAGCCCAGCTCCCAGGCTCCCAGACGCTGCATTAAGCATGAGCAGACAATTCCCACCAGTTGCTGCTCATCCTTCAGCAAGTTTTAACAATTTAGGGGCCAAATTAACCCCCTTCAAATTGGAGGACTTCAATGGGTTTTCAAACAAAAAATCCCTCTGCTCTGGGACCTCTCAAGCAGAGTCAGGGGCTACACAAAGCTACTGTCTTTTACATTTCTCTGGAATTCAGGGCTCAGCTCATTTGTCCACAGTAAAAGCCATTTTGTTGGAGAGGTGCCTTATCACAGCTGAGCCCCATCGGGTGGATGCTCAGAGGGGAATCTGACATCTGGCTGAGGCCCAAGGACTCTAAAGAAGATTTTACTCTAAAACTCTACATAATCCTGTGATAACATAACCTGAACTTGTTCTCTGAGTCACCCTTTTGCTACCAAATCAACCCAAACTTCAGGAATGACCTTTGAGCCCCCTCGGCCAGCTCAGTGCTGGGAAAACAAGGGAATGTTTGTACATACCCAGAGCTGCAATTTAATCCTGCCTGCCTGGGGGAAGAGTGCAAGGGACTGGCTTTTCTCGGGAAGATACAAACCAGTTCCCTCTTCCTTTAGCATTCCTTTTCTAAATTAGAAATTGGACAACCTCAGCACGTGGGGAGGACAGTGCTGGGGAGGATCCTGTGTCCAGACCCCAGACCTGATACAGTGGAATCATTCAGGCCTTTCCACTCACCTTCAAACCAACGTGGTCTTCCTCAGAACCAGACCTGAGCTTTCCCACATCTCAGCCTCTGTCCCAAAATCTGTGGTCCATAGATAGCCTTTGGCATAAGCAGGGTGGAAGATCCAGGTTCCTTTGAGCTATGCCAACTCTTCCTCTCCTTCTCCTGTTACAGCCACTTTGCTTGATGTTTCCAGCCCCTCTTCAGTGCTAGTGCCCATCAGACCCTGCCTCCCTCCCTGTGCCAGGCACCTGCCCATTCCAGCACTGGCTTAGCCCTGCCAGGGGATTAGGATTACACACACTGTCAAGCGAAAACATGCCTGGGAAGAAAGCACTTAGTGTTGTAATTTTTTTTCCTAAGTAGGTAAATATCCCTGTTGAGTGAAATATGAATATCCATCTTCAGGCTCAGGATGGGATTTGGTGCTGTAAATCTCTCTTTGGGCTAGCTCTCTCCATGAGGTTTAACCTGGGGTGACCCAGGCTGGAGCACAACATCCCTATCTCAGGTGGGCATGAGGCAGATGGACACAGCCACCCCACCCATCTGTTCTGTCCATCCCAAAAAGCAAAAGGACTGAAGGGAAAGGAAAAATGTTCTGTGAAACCCAACTGCCCAGCATCAACAACATAACAGGTCAGTAGCCACGCCAGGAATGTCCTGGGCTATGGGAGGGTAATTCATGGAAACTGGGCAAGATGGCTCAGGGGAGACCTTAAAGCACTTCCAGTACCTAAAGGAGCTCCAAAAGAACTGGAAAGGGACTGGACTGATAGGGCATGGACTGACAGGACAAGGGGGAACAGCTTCAAACTGACAGAGGGCAAGGTTAGATGGGATATTAGAGTGAAATTCTTCCTTGTAAGGGTGGTGAGGTACTGACACAGTTTGCCCAGAGAAGCTGTGAATTCCCCATCCCTGTGAGTATTCAGTTCCAGGTTGGATAGGGCTTTGAGCAACCTGGTCTAGAAGGAAGGTCTGGAAGGTGTCCCTGCCCAAGGAAGGAGGTTGGAACAAGGTATTCTTTAGTGTCGTTTCCAACCCAAACAATTCTATTATTCTGTGATTCTATGAAATGATTCCTGTCAGGATAACTGGAAGGTCAGTAGCCAGTTCAAGTTTTATTCACAGAATATTTAAATGTTCTGATTTTTCAGCATCCCAGTGGAAAAAAAACAACAAAGCAGTAATGTAGAATGAACAATACAATAAAACAATAATAATGATGACTATACTGACATAGGCAAAGAGCAGGGAACAGCAAGGCTCTATGACCTCAGCAAGAGACCCCAGCACATCAGCCCAACTGGTTTTGTGGGTCCAACTATAACCCAGCATCAGGCACAAGTCTTCCCTAGAGCCAGCAAAAAAGCAATAACCACCCAAATCCCAGCAGAGTTGTTGAAAGGGAGGTACATTCTCATGTCATAAAAATACTCTGCAAATAATTGCTTTTCTTCATCTGCTGACATTTAATGATAGGAAGCCAGAACAAAAATTCATTTCAGGGTGAGACAATGTGACACTGGGTTCTCAGTTTTTCCACTCAAGTGAAATAAAAAATCCCTGTAGGTGGAGCAAAACAATTCATTCCACACTCAGGACATTTTGTTTGGTTTTAATATTTAATTGAGGCAAGGTAATTTTGTGACCAAAGGTCAGTTCAAAGCCAACATTTGCAGTGTTTCACTTGGAAAATGGTGAAACAAAAGGCTTTGACACTTAATAAAGCCTTGTTACTGGCTTTGCTGCCACTGATGCTTTAGCACAGTGGCAGCAAAAATCCCCCACTCCAGGACTGCCTCTTCCTGCTCTTCTGAATGGCAGGAGAGGCCAAGGCAGCTCCCACTGGAGGTGCCGGCATTGCCTGGATTCAACTGATATACTAGCTCTCCTGCAGAAGCAGGTTTACACCATATTAAGTCCCAAAAATGCAGCTTTGATCCTAGAAGCTCAGTTGCTGGCATCTGAGCCCTTCAGTAATATCCATGGGGAGAGTTAACTCCAAAACACAGGGAAAAAGATAACTGTAACCCTTATTTTCAGTGTAGTCCCCAAAATATCTTCCTCAGTGACTTCTGAATTTTAATTTGACAGGCTGATGACGTGAAGAACATCTCCACTCACACCGTGCTGGCTATTCCCTGCCTCTTCCACTTGCCCTGCATTCTGGAATTAGACATGCCCCTTCACAGTTCAGAGCAGAGCATGATGCTTTATGACACTTTTTTTGAACCTATTCTTATTTAAACCCAAGGCTTTTCCCCTTAGCAGGGTTTTGTTCTGAACTAAACTCTCAAGCTGGGTATGCCCGGTGAGGGACCACAATGATAGCAGAGGGCAGTGTGTGAGGGCAGTGTCCCTGGCTGGGGCTGAGGCTTTTTGGGATGCTCCAGTGCTCCATGCAGCACCCAGCCCTTCAGTGGTGTCCAGCTGCCTCCACCGTGTCCGTCCTCCCACTGCCTGACACAGTCTCCTTTCCATCATATATCCAGTTGCCTAAAGTACCCACTCACCGGAAAAAAGATGACATTTTAGAGGTAATTAATATCCAGGGAATATATATCTCTGCTTCCTATGCTTGTACATTTGTAATGTGAGTCTCTCCACTCACTCTTTTCCCTCCTCTGCAATGCCCTCTGGGGAGAGCTGAGCTGCAGGGGGATGTAGGGGTGCCTTCCCCCCCTGAGCCCAGCCCTGTGCCTTAGACCCCATGGGCCCTCCTGGGTCCATCTTTGCTGGGAAAGCACTGACCTCAAAATCAGCTGAAGACTATGGGCAGCATCCCAGGGAGAAATGCCTTTCACCTCCCTCTGGCTCAGTTTTCCTTGGGGATATGTGCCCTTGCTTTAAATCTGAAAGGCATTGCAAGGGCTGGGCCAGGATTGGCTGATAAACCCCAAAATGCTCGGGAGATTGTGTTTCCATTTAATGAGCCACACAGTTCTGCTTTAGCTCCAAAGACAAAACATAGTTCTGCTTTCCTCCACAAGGGATGCTGGGGAGATGCCCGGGCAGCACACCTCATTCACACTGCTTTGAACCAAGTGCATCTCCCACCATCCATTTAATTTCTCCTCATTGCTCCGAGCAGGGTGATGTTTTGGGCAGAGGGCTCATCTGACATCACCAGTGCCACATGCTGTGCATAACCTAGAATGATTTTTCATCCTGAACTCAAAGAAACTCACCAGCAGGTAGTACAGGCAGAGCCAGCACCATCTGCCATCACCTATATCCATGTCATATTCCTCAACCCCTCTCCAATCCAACTGTCTGACACTCAAGTTTGTATTTGCAGCTGGTGGAAACCTGGAGGTGGAAACTACAGTCCAGGAGCAATAGTATGCTGGAAGTCAGGCCAGCAAAGGCTGAGGTGGTCAAAACCCAAAACACTCACAGCATCCCCAGCTGGAGGGCAGGAGGAACACAGAAATCCTGCTCCTCATCTCCATTGAATATGAGAGCTACACTATGGTCAGTTTTCACAAAACAAGTGAGGCCCGTTCCAATGAAGCCAACAATGGGCAATGAGGGCACTCAACTGGTACAGAGGGAAATGGTGTGGAGGTGCTTCAGTAGGAAGCAGAGCACAAAGATGAGCTCTGTCTGCAGATGAATGCATTGCCAAGCTGCGTCTGGTTATTGGTCCTAGCACAGGACTGGAGGCGACCCCAGGAAAGGCAGCACTGCTGAGCAAAGCACCTGGACACGGATGTGGCTTCTCCATCCCCACACAGCCTGGCCAGCCCAGTGGTGTGTGACACCAATGCACCCATCACTCATCTGGTGGAAGTGCTGCCTCTGCACTGACAGGGAATTTAACACCAGCACAGCCCATCTACCCCCTATCACAACCTTGAAGAGCATCCTCAGCTGGCGCCCTCCTTCCTTGCGGACACTGGCAGGTGTTGGAGCTGGTACTCCCTGCAGGCAAGTTTTCCACTGGGAATCAGCAGTCCTGGGCATTAGGAGGATCAAGTTCCAGGAAGCTGAGCAGGGGGGATGTACAGCCCATGGGGCCAGGAGAAGCGTGGGTTTGGAAGGAGGGGTGGGGAAGCAGAAAGGTCCCTGGTCTGCATGTCACAATGCCTGGGTCCTCCTCCTTGTGGTTTGCTTTCTGGCTTTAGGATGCAATGCACCCATCGTAGTGCAACTGTGTGCTGCTCTCTGGCCATCCAGGACAGCCATAGGCTCAGCTGACTCACAGTGCCTCAAAGTCAGATTTTAACTCCCAAGCCCTATGGTCCCTTGTAAAGTGTGCAGCCAGAAGGGAGCCCTAGGCAACAAAAGGTACATCAGGCACCCTAGCACACCTCTGCATTTGGATGAGATGATTCACACTACTTTCCTCCTGGGATGATAAAATAAGCCCAGAGTGACTCATCCCAGCTGTGGCTCCAGCTTTCAGCTGTGGGCATGGAGGGACACAATCCCTTTGGACCAAATCGTGCTTCCCTCTCTCCTGCACCAATCTAAGCCTTCTTCTGCGAGGGCAGCTCGGCCACAACACCTTGCAGCAGAAATGAGGCAGGAGAAATCCCCTCCCCCTGCTTGGGGCAAAGCAATGCATTAACTGCTACATCTCTTGGACCACTCTGTCATGGGCAGCTCAAAGTCATAGGGGTTGGGACAATGCATCTCCAAGACGTGGATGTCCCACCTGCACTGGGGCTGGTGGAAACATCCGAGACATGGCTTTTGCTGTCTGCTCCAGACAGGATGAATCTGGCAGCATCTGACCTGGAGATGCTGCTCTCCATTGGCCATGCAGGGAAAGCTGCAATGCAATTTAATGAAATATTAAAACCCAAGCAGACCTTAGAGGATGGCAAAACAGAGGCATCATAAAAACTCCATGAAGCAGCTTTATTTCTCCTTCTTGATACCCCAGAGAGGCTGTCTCAGTCCCATTCCAATTTTAGCCAGGGCCCGAGAATCCCAGGAATGTGTCAGGGTTTCTCTCCATTTCTCCAAGCATGCCTTCCCTGCTCTGCTGGAGCCCCATGGGCCACCCCAGGTGAAGAACACATTGCAATGACAACCCCCTTCCTCCAGGGCAGCAGCAAAGGCAGCACAGCATCCAGAACACCCCCACGAGCACGACCCATGTGCTTCACAGGGGCTCATCCTAAAGCAGGTTCACATGTCCCCTCTGCCCTACAACCCCCCCCTATGCCACCGAGGTGGGGACCAGAGGTCACCCTGCAGGCCACCCTGCATCACTGGTGGCGCCTCTGTGGAAGTACATCGTGTGCTGCGTTTCCATGGAAACCAGCATCGCACACACGCCAGCGTGGCCGGGCCGCTCCCAGCCCTGGGAGATGCCGCTGTCAATATCTGTGGGTTTCTTTACCTCCCTCTCTGGCTCCGGCATCATTCCTTGTGGTATTTTCTGGCCAGTGGTAGCAGTGAGGAGCAGTGGGGCAGGGAGAAACCCCTCTGCTCGGTACTGTGGAGGATTGTGGGGGCACATAGCTCATGCCCTCAGCATGCCTTGCTCCCTGCAGGCTGTGGTTGCAGGTGGCACATGAAAATGTCCAGCTCCTGGCCTGGGGTGACGCAAGAGATGCATTCCTGGCAGAGGAATGAGATCCACACACAAGGATTTTCCTTATTGTAGCTTGCTGCCCCTGGGACTCAAATTTCTGGCAAATAATCACAGCCCTGCTATTCTTGCCCAACCCTTCTCTTCCCTATTGACATCTTAAGCACAGCTCCCTGCTGCTTGTCCCAGGCTGCTCTTTAACAGCATCACTGCAGAGTCTCGGCTGTGTGAGGAGGGATGTGCACTCCCAGCAGTTCAAGGGGGAGGCTGTGCCGGCTCTCCTCCCTCTAGCACTGCCGAAGGGATTGGATTCCTCCATGCAGCCAGGCTGCTGGAGGAGCAAGGGTGTGTTCCCATGGTGCCAGGCTTGTGGCAGTGTGCAGAGCTCTTTTTATCACTGTCCAGCTTCTTTCCTCCAGGATCTAGAAGCCCTGTAGTTCCCCAGTGCTATTAAATCCTTTACGAAACAGGAATTCTGACAATTATGCAGTTTATCAAAATAATATTCCCCGTGTTTTAAGGCACATGGCTCTGGCCACTCTCCTTCACATCTCCTCCACCATTCACAAATACCTCTGCAAATGCAGCATCTGTCCCCTTCCCTAGGCTATGCTACCTGCCAGACAAAAACTGCCACTGAAAAGGGAATTCTTGCCCTTGGCCCTTGCTGGCAATGATGCAAACCCCACTCAAGTTGTCAGGAGATGCTTATATCCAGTTCCCACCAAGGGAGCAAAAAGACAAGCACTCTACTGGTAAATACAGCCCCCAAAAGGGAGGAAAGATAACCACAGCCCACAGCCAACAGCCATCAGAGCTGCAGTGATCCTTGGCAGCTGTCTGTGGTAGAGTTAGCATCCATATCAATGTTGATAAGGGCTTTTAAACCCTCTTGCAAATGAATGGCTGAGGGTTGGAGGGAACCTTAAAGCTCATATCAATGCAATCCCCTTGCCATGGGCAGGAGCAACTTCCCCTGGACCAGGATGCCCAAACCCCCAACCAATGTGGCCTTGAACACTTCCAGGGATGGGGCAGCCACAGCTTCTCTGCCACATATCCTGTGGATATTCCCTGGGTAGGAGTTATGCACAGGAAAAACATATGAATTCAAGAAAGGACATGAGAAAGAAGGCCAGAATGCTTTCACAAAGGAGATACTGTTTCCAGCTAGATTCAGCTGTGCATCTGATTTAATCTTTAATTGAAATCACCAGGTGATGGTAGGGCTTGCAGAAAAGTTTTGCTCTCAAATGATGTTGAATACATTTACACATGATACAAGGCAGACAATTTTTATTTATTTTGCCAGTTTCTTGACTAGTGAAAGAATTTGGAGACACCTCTACTCCTGGTACGCGACATTTCATACCCTGGGTGTTCCCATATCACATCCTGACTGACAGACAGCATCACCTGAGGTCAGCAGGGCTAGCCCCGTTTGAGCACGGCGGCCCCACAAACCCCAGCGCTCCACTGGTTAAGCAGGTGCTTATCCCTCAGCATGTGGCTAATACTATCAACTGGAATAAAACCTGGACAGGTCCCCTTCTTAAGCACACAGCCAAGTGCTGGTTTCCTCCAACAGGATCTTGAAAATACTCTGTTTACAAAGGCAAAAGTTGACTTTAAATTTTTTAAGTCAGCCTTGAACTTTACAAGCTCCTGAAATCCGACCCTTCTGTGTTGCTTCACTGCTGTCTTTGCTTTCTGGTTGCATATGATGCAGTAAGGATGCCACGTCCTTGTCCCCACAAACACTGAACCTTGTATTTATCGCCCGAAAATTGCTATGCAATGCAAAGAGCTCCATTTCCGGATGGATGGAGCACATTTTCAATGCGCAGGGCAGAGGATTAGGAACAGCCTTCAACGTTCGCAGCAGCTCTGCGCCAAGTGGGAATAAAAGTTTTGTACCAAATTAGAAACACGGCTCCCATTCCTGCCTGCAGATCTGTGGTCTGTGAATACAGCTAAAATGAATTAAACAGAAAAAAAAAGCAACTTGGCAAGCACACACTCCCTTTGAATGAATTTGCTTTGACCAACCGCACGAGGTTTCCACATTTGTAGCCTTGCCAAAATAATGCTCCATGCATGGGCAGGGAGGCCAAGTCCCAGGGGGCAGCAGGGGAGCCCCTGTGCAGCAGGAATGATGCAGCCCCTGGAGAAAAGGTGGATATTGTGATTTGCTGGTGTGTACAAACTGCCTGGGCATGCTCAGCTGGCTGTGGCATTGGGGACCACGCTGCACAACAGTGTTTTCTGTCATTCCCTGCCTCTCCTTCATGAGTCCATCTGTATCTGTCAGCTCTTCTGGTTTATACATGGATGGCTGACTCCATTTCTGAAGCAGTGGGATGCTAATCTATAATCAATGCTCTGGAAACTCAATGCTCTGGGATCTTATCTTAATGCACTGATTGCAATATACTCCTGAGTGATTCCTCTATTTGAACAGCACTAGTCAAAACACTTCATGTCTTGAATTTCATCGGGTGGATATCACTAATGAACTTACTTCTGCATTTTGCATAGTTCAAAAATTGTCGGCTGAAGGGTGAAGGGAATCAGAATGTCTTCCCTGCAACCTGCAGAGAGAGAGAAGGGAAGAGCTCTGCCAAATAAATGATTAATTACCCAGCCTTCTCCGAGCCTAGGTGCTTGTGTTAACATCTGAAGAAGCCATCTCCACTTGTGACTTCTCCAATTGCAGGGTGAGAGCAATCAGGGATGTCCGGCCAGAGCGAGAAATGTCTTGGGGCTGGCACTATCCAGGCAAGTTGTTCCCTCTTGCTAGGGACACCTCAATGCCACTGGTTTTGAGGGAAGCAGCACTTGTCCTTAACCTTAATTAAAAATCTCCCCTTCCATGAGATACCCTGAAAGCCAGACACCCATCTCATGCCACATTAAAGAGACAGGAAAGAAAAACAAATAAGCATTTCTGTCTCTCTGCAGGGTAAGTATATATGTTATTGACACCAGCAAAATGCCAAAGTCTACTGATGGGCTGTGTGTGTTGTTGAAAGAGTAATTATCCCATTGAGTTTCCAGCTCTTGATGACACAGACGATAAACAGAAGTTTCCTGTTTGAAGCTTCATAAACACCCTGAGCAGATAAACACTCATAAGCGAGGGGTTTGGGATGGGGAGGGGATGGGCAGCAATCCTCTTTTATGAGAAATGAGATTGGAAAATGATAATCTCCTAAAAGGGCATGGCTGGTGGGCTGATAAACAGAGCTCCTGGTTATTACGGTGATGAGCTCCATAGAAAAAGTGTAATCCCAGCCCAACTGTTCAGGAGATCACTCTTCCCCCCTCTCCCAAATCATCACATTAGGCTGATAGGAGAAAATAAATGAGAGTTCTTTGTGCCAGGTTGTATAACGCCATTGAACAGAAGCATCCAGCTTTGCACTTTTATCTGGGAACATTGGTGACTTCCTGCCCTGGATCAGGGACAAGAGCCTCAATCTCCCTACATGCAGCTCATGTCCTCTGGTTCCTGCTTTCACTGAAAGACTCTGCTGGGTCAGACTCCATCTCCTCCACCAAGCAGCAGTGACCACAGCTTTCTTTTTCTGGGGTCCATTTCCAGCCAGGAGCTGAGGCTGGGGCAGCTGCATACTCAGGGCTGGGGCACTGCTTCCTTTCTGCCTCCCACCAGCAGCACTGCCACCAGACTAGCCTCACCAAGAGGACCAGCAGCCCTCCTCACTGCACTGTGCAGAGGGAGAGGCATCAGGGGAAGCCCAAAACAAAGCTCAAGGATGAAAATCCACAGGTTATGTGGTGTTTTTTCCACAGTTCCCTTAGTAGGACTGCAGAGGAAGGCTTTGCATCCTGGTGTATACAGAAACCCTCTCCTCACTGCCAAAACTGCAGGCTAGGGCCAAATTAGAGACAAAGGACAAAATGCCATTTGATGTATTTTTGTTTTGTTTTAAAATGTTGGAGGTGGGGGCGGGAAAGGCCATGCAAAAGCTGTCAGCAGCATGACAGAGACAGGATAATGACTACCCAGAAAGCCATAGGAGCATCACAGACCCACAGCACCAGCCACATCAAAGAAATCTAAACAGTCCCAAGTTACATCAGCCAAGCAGCAAATCAAAACAAAGGGACAAGCTCCTGGTTCTGGGAACATACTTGCAGTTTTTCCTCCAACCCTTTGCAAACAAAGAGCTTTCTGCAGTTTGTTGGGAAGTTCGTAGGGTTTGTGCTAATGCAAGTGGAGTCAGAGGGATGGCAAGGGAAGGGCAAACGCAGGCACTTCAGGGAAGTTAGTTTTTAGGAAATAGCTTTAAACGCAGAGAATAACAAACAGACCTCAAGCATTTGTGGCATTTTTTTTTTCTTAATGTATTTTGCATGAAATGGAAAACTACAACAACAAGCAATATATACAGTAACAATAAACAGTGCGAGGATACAACGAAAAGAGGATTATAATTTCAAATTGGTGTGCCCTGCATACGCAGTGCTTCCAGTGCTGGGGAGCAGAGCTGCCCTTATTTCTGCTGTCTGCAAGGCTGGGGATAAAAGATGTCAAACTACAGATAAAACTGAGTGTGCAAGGATAATGATAAGGTAAAAAGATGAAAAGGAGGTTTCATACAGCTAAACCCATGATTCACATTCATGCATCAGGCTCTAAAAATAATTCTAAAAATGGCGTTTCAAAAAAATTATTGCTTTTTCTTTTCTCCTCTGTATCCCACCTGAACAACTGTCCACTTTGGAGATGGCTGTGAGATGGATGTGGGTATTTAGGTTCCTTATTTACATCCGAGTAGCAGGAAGATGGGATGGTTTTGAGGTTCCCTGTGCCAGAACTGGGTCTGGCTGAGCTCAGGCTCCTGGCTGGGAGAGCGTGATGCAAGGCCATCATCTGCTCAGGGGGTAATCAAACACTCAGGAAGGTGGAAGGAGTGGGCAGGACTCACTCTGGACTTCAGAAAAGCTTTTGATGCCTCAGCAGATGAAAGCCTTGCTACAGGGGTAGTAAAATAGGATTGGAAAAGAGCAATTCTTGGAAAGATAAAAAAGCTGAAAACAGCAGTGAGGCTATCAAAGGCTGTGGGGATCTCACAGGCTTCTGCCTGCCAGCCGAACATCCCTGCCGTGGGTCCTGTGGGCTGCAGGACTGTGCTGGCTCCTCTGGAAATCAGCAGGCACAGTAGCAATGAAGTTGGCAGCATGGGTTTGTGGCCATGGGAAAAACCTCAACAGGGCTCCAAACCCTGAAAACAGCATCTGAGGGCTTCAGGGATATTGTGCAGTACATAAAAAGCTTCAGCATCTTTTTTTCTCCCCTCTCCTGCTTTGCCTGGGAGTATCAACCCCTGCTCCCACCATGTCTAGCTAAGGGGCACCAGGAGATGTCCCTTGCAGGGAGTCAGGAACAGGGAGTGACCCCCACAGAGCCCTGTCCCCCAACGGACTGCAAGGCATTCTTACTAAGAAAGATCAACAAGTTTCAACCCACCAGTTTGATGTAACTCAAACATTGTTTGGCTGGTCAGGGTAGGAGAGGGAGGTGGGTTTAGGGAAAAAAATAACTTATTCTCCATGCATAATATTGGTTGAGAAAAGTAAAATTCCACATTTTCTGCCCTTGCCAACATTTCTCACAGGTTTTGAGCCTGTCACAAGCCCAGCACAGCACCAACACGAGCTGGGGCAGAGCCCGTGCACGCAGCTGCCCTATGGTCAGCGCCGGGAAGAGCAGCCACAGCTCCCAAAATAAACTTCCCCCATCCCGCCCCTCCCTGAGGCTGGGAAGAGGCTCTGAGGGCTCTGGTTTGCTCTCTCCCATTCCTGCTCTTCCTCACGTGGAGTCCATCTGAGGACACGGGAGGCAATGCTCCTGGCTGCTCCATAAGAGCTCGGTAAGAGCCGGCCAGGGCCAGGCTCAGAGTGCTGTGCCATGGGGTGAGGCAGCAACAGAGCTCAGCTGCTGCTCCTGTCCTGCTCCTTCAAAAAGCAAAACAGCTTTTAAAAAGCATCTGACATGAGGAACGTTATATTTCAAGGATGCTTCATGCAAAAAAAATAAGCCCTTGAAAGCTTGCTCAGTACATGGGGCTGTGTTGGAGGCTTTCACACAGATGCTGAAATCTTTCCTCCTGTGTTTGTGGGGATGTACTGCTGTGAGGACAGCTGGGGAGCCTGAGGTAGGTCTGTGTGTCTGCACCACCCTGCACACTGGGCTGTTGTATTATTGTTCTGTCAAATCTGACATGGGAATCATTCCTTCTTCCACTGAAACATAGCCTGTTCTGGGGAAAAACCTCATTTTTTACATATTCTGTTTGTAAATATTTACATATTCACATACCCCAAAATTTTAACATATTCTGATTTGGGGGGATTTTGGACTAAGTCCTGGCTGTGCACAGTGCTATATAAAAATGAAAGGAAGAAGGTGATTTTGCCTCTTGCAACTGGGATACAAGATGGAAGCAGAATACAGACAGGGACTGCATGGGACCAAATCTAATTTAGAACAAGAAATAGAGTTTTTGCTCCAGCAGGGATCTGGCATACAGCAAGCCAGGGCTCAAATCCCCTCATATCCCTTCTTGTCAGGCAGAAACTCACAGTTTCAGGGACTGAGCAAAGCCCAGAACAAGCAACAGTCCTTTCTTCACAGGGTGCACCAATAACAATACCCAGGGCTTTCTTCCCGAGGGAACTGGGATGCTTCACTAATTGAGAATTTCAAGGATCTTTGAAATCAGCAGCTGGAAGATGCTCTAGAAATACAGAACCATTTTATTTTTAGAATGGACATACAATGAAATCTCTCCCCTTATTTTCTAAAAAGGGCTTTCTCACAGTCTGGAAAGGCCAGCTGGGCTACCTTAGTGAAACTGCAGTGCAGCTGGAGGAGAGGGAGGGGTGGGTGAGAAAACACAGAAGAACAAAACCAAGATGAGATGAACAAAGGTGGATTTTTAATTTATTTTTTTTTTTTAAACCAGAAGGCCATAAGTAAACTGAGATTACAGAAGCATTTTTTGCCGGGTGAATGACAGCAGGAGGAGCTGAACCTCCCTGAGCATCCCTGCACATGCAGTGGCATTGCTGCAGCAGGAACAGCCACACTGAACTATGGCCAAGCAGCTCGCCAGAGCCCAGGCGCTGGCTGTGAGCAGCTGAATTAGGAGGGCTTTGCTGAAGACAGGTCTTGAAATGACACAGGTAATGTGGTCCAACAGGCATCTTATGGGGATAAAACAGGCCTCCAAGAGATGCAGCTCTGTCCTGGATGGAGGGGTTATCCCAAGCCTTGCTCAGACCCAGCCTTCACCCTGTTCTCCACAAGGCCATGTGTTTCCCTGGAAGCTCTGCTAACTCCAAAAGCCTCTAGAAATGAATATTTACCCAAATAATCCACTTCTGCTCTTCATTTCCACTGACCAATTGCATTCTCCTTCCAGGATATAATTCAGCTCTGGTTTATTCAAAGAGGGCTGAAAGGAAGTAACACAAAGAAGAAACATAAATGGGCTGAACAAATGAAGCACAAATGAGATCTGTTTGGCCTTGGGAAAGGTACAGTTCCTTTTGCAGATGAGACTGAATGACTGTCGGGACATATTTTAATGGGACTAAAATTATTTTCTGTAAATCTGAGGTTAAGCAAAGCTTAGGTGCCCAACAATGAGCCAGACTGTGTTCTGCATAAAACTAGCTGGACCAAGCCAGATTTCATCCATCATTCATTCAGCACACTTCAAGTAATTTCTGTTTATCTCTTCATTTCCATAAGACACAAAAGCCTTTGGAGAACATTTTCTCCTAAACACCCATTCCTACATAATCAGAGCCTAAAAACAGGGAGCTGTCAGGGTGAGACACTTTGGTCAGGGCATCCTAGCAGGCTTATCCCAGATGTTGCCCCAACTCGGTTTATCATTTGAGGATTAGTTTCAGAAGGCAGTGGTGGATTTTCAGTGCCCAGTGGATCTAAGGATTGGAAGAGGAGAGGCAGGGAGGGAGCATCTCTCCCCTCCTCTGTAGCCTTACTTCTCCTTGGAAATGGCTGCTGTGGCAGGATGGGGAAGGGGATGTGCTGAAAATGGGGGTGAAGTGGCACTTGGGAGCATAATCTTCCATTCCCCAGCCAGGGGATCCCACTCCCTCCCCGGTGCTGGAGCGGGGAGGAAGGAAGCGTGGCCAAACAATGAACTCCGGGAAGCGGCAGCAGCCAAAAGCGAGGCCCTGAGTCAGCAAACCCAGGGGCTGAAACCCGAGCTCCCCTCGTGTTGCTGCCCAGTGCTGAGCTAGGGGAGGCTCCTCATGGGAGATGTGCCCTGTGCACCCAGCATGAGAGGGAAAGGGTCCTGCACATCACCCAGACCCCACCCTAAGCCATAGGGCAAGTGGGGCATGTTGTGTCCTCGAGGCTGGGGTTTTAGCTCTGAGACAGATGGGAAGAAAATGGCTTTTTAATACAGCCAGGGCTGAGCAAGTTGCTACAGAAATAGGTGCCTTCTTGGCTCTTATGTCAGAGTTTTCCTTCTGCCCTCATTTTCTATCCATGTAGCCTTCAGTGGCTCACTGAGCTGCACAAACACCATCTCCTTCCAGGACTTTGGGAAAATTCCCTTTTTTTCATGTTCATTTAGCTCTGCCAGAGTGTGCAGGAGAGCCCTGGGCTGGGACACAGAACTGGGACCTGGTCCTCTGCCAAACACAGGACACAGTGCACATCCCACCCTGACCCACGTGCTGATGTGGGAACCAACCATAAACATAAATAAGTAATAATTTACTACTAAACTATCACTGAATTAATCCTTTTCCCTCTCTTCTTGTGCTTGGCCTATGCTCAGTTTCTAAGTGATCTGGTAGTTGGCCTCATGTAACAAACATAGGAGCCTCTGCTGTTTATTAACTGCCTAAAATGTTACTCCATTGCAACATATTGCCCCATGTGCTGGGAACCCTGTGGTGTTCCCAGGCTTCTGGATTACAACACCCCCTCCTTGAGAGCTGCAGAATGGCCAGAGCACCCCTGGGTGCTGGAGCACCCATTGCAGGGACAGCAGGGGAGTTTGGAGTGTGGGATGATGAGAGAAGATGGGGAGAAAGCCACTTCACATCACTCACCTGCTGCCATTGAGCTGCAGTGCACAAGCATCCACCCTCTGACAGCTTGCTGGGAGAGGAGAAAAGCCAAGCTCATGTGCTGCCAGCCAACGCCCTCTTTCCTCTGTAAGGCAGCTTACAAAAGCCATTTGCTATATTAATATGACAGCCCAGTCTCCCTCCAGTGCACCTTTTCTGCTCCCCTGCCCCAAAAGGCAGAGGCTTGGGTCTAGATGAACACTGCCTCCAGGGAGCTTCCCCTCCCAGCCCTGGCACTGCAGAGCCCTGCTCATCCAGGGCTGCAGCTTATGGGACAGAGCCCATCGTGCTAAACCCATTCCAGTGCCCACCACTGGGGCCCTAAATTGTTTAGCTCCAACAGGCAGAAACAGTATTTTTCTATTTTGTGAATTTTCCCAGCCGATTCATGTAGCTAATTCCTCTGCTTTTCTGGACAGGATTTCCAGGAGGAAGGAAGTCTCATTCTCAGTGAGAGTAATCAAGCACCTCCCCTGCAGAGGCACAAAGTGGCTGTTCACATGCTGAAGCATCACACCAGCACCATGTCAGCAGAGCTTTCTCCCCAGCTCCCTCCAACCACCCACCCATTGCCCACATTAAGGGTTTTGGCACAACAGGCCAGGCCCCCACAGAGACACAACAGCCTTGGTGCCAACCCAGGGACGACCATGCCTGGTTGGGACAGTGTGAAGGTAATGCCTCCCCCATGGAGAACTTCCTCACCACCTTCCAACACGAAACCTGTCCCCAGCTCGCCCCCAACACTGGCAGATACAGCCTGAAATGCAGCATTAATTACAGTGGTGAGCAATGAGGTCCTAAAGCAGCTTCTTCCTCACAGTGATCTAAAAGAGTCAGAGACAGGAGGAGCTGGAAGAAGACAGCACTAAGGAGATGTGGATTCAGGAGACCTGTAAGCAAAAATACAGTTGCAGCTTAGAGGCTGCAAGAGAAAATGTAGGGTAATGAATTTATAGAGTCAGAGCAACTTGAACATTGATCAAAAGTACAGAGAACGCAGCAGGGACATGGGGAAATAACAGAAACTTTAATTCAGGATCCTACCTGCTAGTGAAATAAATATTAATGGAATAAGTTGGAGAAGGGGGAGGCCTCCTTGAGAAAGCAACAGCAAAAACAGTGAGATTGATTTCCCATCAAACAATGTTTGACAAAGTAAAACAATTAAGGGCAGAGAAACAAAACCTAATTTTAGGAGGCTGATAGGCAGGATAAATGGATTTCCAAAGAACCAACAATCAAAGCTTTTGAGCTCACTTCAAGCCCAACACTGCTGGTTTGAATGAAAGTTCCCAGCATGACACCAGGCTGTGCCCTTCAAGCACTCTCTGTCCCAAGGGTTTCTCCTGCCATTCCACAACCAACAAAACATGTTTTTACCCTCAAGGCTTTGTAGGTCCATAAAACTTGGACTCATCTACAGAATTCAGTTGCACTCCATGTAATGAGCCACTTCCACACACTGATGCTACCCCCACCTCCCTTCCCATAGTGCCCACATGGGCCACTGGCATCTATACCTGTTCACCACCCGTTCCTCTGGCAGAGGAGGAACCTACAGATGCTGCTGCTTAGCTCAGCACATATCATACACGTACGCTCAAGAAAACAATTGCCCCCATCATACAAGCCTGAGGACTGTCATTCTTCCAGTTACCTTGGCCGGATTTTGTCCAATTTACACAAGGAGATATGTAGAGAATTTTCCTAGGAAATGAGCTGCTCAGACCTGAGTTACCCCGGCTGGGGCCTGTCCTGAGGCCTCAAGCCTTTGATGCAGTTGGAATTGCTTGGCCAGGTTGTGGCGCAGTTAGAAATTATGTTAAGGTGTCACAGAAAGATAATGGAGTTTTTGAAGGTCACTGCAGAGAGTTGTTAGTAAGTANAGTTGCACTCCATGTAATGAGCCACTTCCACACACTGATGCTACCCCCACCTCCCTTCCCATAGTGCCCACATGGGCCACTGGCATCTATTCCTGTTCACCACCTGTTCCTCTGGCAGAGGAGGAACCTACAGATGCTGCTGCTTAGCTCAGCACATATCATACACGTACGCTCAAGAAAACAATTGCCCCCATCCTACAAGCCTGAGGACTGTCATTCTTCCAGTTACCTTGGCTGGATTTTGTCCAGTTTACACAAGGAGATATGTACAATTTGGTCTGAAGGCACCACTGAACGTGGCACTGGATGTGTCTCTTTCAGTGAAGCTCATTGCCCATCAAAAATTTCCTCATGTTGATTCCCTGTGAGGCTAAGAGGGGAAACTGAGAGGTTTCTGCCTAGTTGTATGGTTGATACTGCATCCTGTGAGGGACTCCATGGGACTTTTACTGCCATCAGTAACACTGGAAGTGGTGAGTTCATGCCAACAGGCCAACATTTTACTCCAGCAAAGACTGGCTATTGCTTGGTTTCTTCAGCTTCCCAAGGTCTGGAGATGACCAGTCTTCTACTGCCGGGAGCAGACCTCTCCTCTCCGTATCCCTGATGATCTTTCAATGAGCCAGAAAGCAAATTTCCTTCACCACTGCACCGCCCACCCAATCCAAACCTTGCTGAGCAGGCTCTGCTGCACCACGCACTGTGAGAGGAGCTCATCAAAGCAGCCTTTTAATTGCTAGAGGAACAACTTGGATGTACAAAAATGCCAGTGAAATTTGCATGACTAATTAAATAATTAAACACAGCCTGACAACTGAGGAACACAATCACGCATCCGAAAATCAAAACCACCTCTTAAGAATTGGAAGAAAGAAGGGATTCACTGCCCTTCATGTCCTGTCAACAAGAATAGCTGATGGGTTGTGCCTTTTTGATTACAGACCGAGCAGAAGCAACAGCACCCCTGTTCTCTGATGAAGCCTTTGATCTCTGTCCAAAGAGCTGCTGAATCCTGGGCTCATGCAAGCGGCTGCAGTGGAAAAGCAGCACTGAATCTGGCCATGCTGCTGATGCTGGTGTAGCAGGGACTGAGGGCTGCAGGCAGCTCTGTGAAGACTCTGGGTAGGGTCTGCTAGTCCAGCCTTCCAGTGCTGGAGAGGCTGCAAACCATGATGCTGGTCAGCCTTGGAGTGCTGGAAACCTGGTCAGGGAAAGGTCACACTTGTGTATTAGCTCCCATGTGCCTCTCAAATTTAACTCCAGCCTTGAGCAAAAGTCAATCCCACTCCCTCCAGTCACACCTATCAGACCTAAAGGGTTAAACAATGTTGCTTTCCAGCAAGGAGAATGCAAACTTTCCCTTGCTTTTTCCAGCAAACTTATAAAACCACTTACAATATAAATATGATGATGGTCAGAATCACATGGGCTAAATGTGAATTTGAAAAGATTAATTCTCTATTACAATTCAAGCCTTGATTTCATAACCTTAGAGAGCAGATTCCCTGAGACTCTACTGGGCTGTGGCAGGACGCCTGGGTTGACAACACAGGGTGACCTGACAGAAGCCAGAATCTGACATACTTTAATTCTTCAAGAAAAAACAGCATCAACACAGGTTTGAGGAAGGAGGGAGATGAGATGGGAAATCCAGCCCTAATGGAAAGGCCTGGGATGTTGCCAATATTTTACATTCTTCGTGACACAGTTTGCTGCTGGCTTCATTGCCTGATGTGATTAGTCCAAGAAAAAATTGGCCACTGCCTTCCCAGCCCAGTGCTGTCCAGATGGTTCTTGCCTCACTCTCTGCCCACAGCCAGAATCCCTGCAGTCACCAGAAGCCCTGCAAGCCCTCGGGGACTTGTCCAGGAAGTTCATTATTCCTTTCCCCTGCATTTGGTGATATTATCTGGAAAAGCACTGGCACGATTTCAGTCCAGATTTTGTTGACACAGAGACCAAGGGTGAAAAAAGGAAAAAAAAACATTCCTAGAGGAAATGAAAAGGTCTAACAGGTAGTTTAGCTCCAGAACAGACCTGCTAAATGCTTGCACATCACAGCACAACCTATCTGGCCACTTAAAGAGCAAAGAGATTCCTCTGAATCCCCAGCACCTCACAAACCTGGCACCAGGTTCATAGAAACTTTTTTCTGAGTCAACATGGTCCAACAAGTGCAAAACCTCTACACAACCAACTTTGCATATGTTTCCACCTTGCTTATGTAAAGTGATTACTGATAAATCCATAAAAATCTGGGGTGTGAACCAAAATAGCTGGATGAGACCATCCCAGGGATCCACTGGAGCAGCTGTATACTGTGCACACCAAATGTAGAGCAGCTCCTTACCACTGAGAATCAAGCCACAGAATCACACTGATTTCTCCCAAACCATTTTCCCTGGGCTGGCTGAAGAATGCCAAGGGCCAACACTGAGCCCACTGTGCTGCTCAGAGGGCTGGACTTTGCACGGCCATGGTGAGCCAAAGCAAGAATAGATCCTCCAAATGGCAGTACTGCTATAAACAGGGATGCTGTCTTGGCTTGCCTCTTTGCTAGCCGTGCAAATAATTTCTGAGCAGCAGAAGTGTAAGTAAGTAGACGAGAAGCACATGAGAGGATATATTTCTCTAATTTACTCAAGTCACTGAGAAGCACCAGGGCAATTTTTAAAAACTGCTCACCACTTGGGAGGTTAAACTCTGTCAGTTTCTAAAAAATTTATTATTTCTGGCTGTAATTACAAATCTGAGTAAGAGACTATCTAGAAAAGCAGATCCATTTAGCCTCCGTAGCAGAAGTGTGCTGGGGACTTAGAGCATATACTGGGGACCCAGAGGAACAGCGTTACTGTATTATCCATAATTCAGACCTTCCCCAGATATCCAAGCCTACAGGCCAAAAAATGCAAAAAAAAGCATCCAGAATCTGGCCCAGAGAAACAAGTTTCCTTCATATGCACAACACTGGCACAACAAGAATTCTTGTTTGCTGAATACTTGTGAAAAACACTGCTCATTTTTCATGTCTCTGAGCAATTTCATAAAGTTGGCCTCAGAAGCTCATGTTGCCAAAAGCAGGACCCTTTTTAGGCAGGCAGAATTCTCTGATGCAGGCTCAGGCAATACCCTGCCTTCAACCTTTATTACACCGTTTTGTTGATCTGCAAAGCTGGTAAACACAGACCCATCTTCAGGCTCCTGCGTAGTTGAACCATTTGTCACGTCAGTGATGTCGGAGCTGGGATGGGCTAAGGGCACAGGGACGTGTAGAGAAGAGTTGCAGCCACAGAGGCGATGACTGTTATGTTAATAATTAGCATCTGTTGCCATCAGAGCTTGTAAGTAAGGTCCAAGCAGGGAGGAAAATGCTGTACCAGCATCTCCACTGGGTTTGTGGCTGGTCTCTGCAACTGTCCAGCTTCCCACCACCTGGAAGGACTAGTGAAGGCTCTTGAAGTCATTGAAAATTTTGAGTTCAGAGCAGGGCCTGCATGTCTGGCAACAGGACCTCCATCATTTTCCTTGCCACTAGAATCCCAGAGAATTTGCTTAGACCTATTCCACAAACCTGTTTTGGAAAAGAGAGAAAAAGACAATGAAGCCTCATATTTCTTGTACTGGAAAAGCACTTTATTCCCAAAACACAGAGCTAAACCCAGCCTGCACTGGCTCCTGAAGAAAATCTCCCTCGGTTGATTCACCAATTGATGTGCACATTTGCTTGTGTGAGAAGAAGCATCTTTCAGGCTGTCACACACTTGTGAGGGATTTCCAGCACTGGAAGTTAGTCATCCTGCCTGAGAGATGGACTCCATGACACAGTTATGCTCCTGCCACTTCAGGGGATGATGTTTTTCCCCGGCACCTTGAAAAACTCTGTTCTGCCACGACATCAACACAGCTCAGAAGCTGAGCTGAGTAGAAGCTTTTCCAGGGGCCCAGGCACACGCTGGCCACATCCTCCTGCTGTCTGACTCAACAGAGATGAATAGCAACACTCCTGTCATGGCCCTGTCTGGTGTTTCAACAAATACGTAATGAATATCTCACTGAATCTTGGAAAAATTGCTCTGGAGTCCCCTTCACTAACTGCAGTCTTCTTCCATCTTGGTGGTCTCCTGACAACCAGGATTGCAGACCCAGCTGAGAAGGTGCTGTTCTCTGCAGCCAGCCCTGTTGCCAGCACCTCTTCCCTCTGCCAACGGAGCAGCGCCAGGCGGGAGGTTTGCAGAGAAACCAGGAGTTCCAAAGCGTAATCCCGAACAGATGGCAGCTGTAGCCGTGCAGCCTCACAAGGGCACTTTTAAAAGTAAATAGCAACAAATGTTTTGGTGTGTAATGCGTTGAAATCTTCATCTCACACAGAGCTTATTTTCTGTTTTTTCCTCTCCCAGCAGTGGCAAATGGCTGAGGACAAATGCTGCTGAAAAGAATGGAGAAAGAAAAAACCTCAATCAATTAAATGTTTTAGAAACAATTGTGTTTCAAAATCAACAAGAAGAATTCATGAAAATCAATCCTAATTCAAGAGGGCTGTACTGATTTGTTCATCTTTCCCTTTCCCTGCCTAAGCAACCAAAGCAATAAAAATGATAGCTCCATCTCGGGCAAGGAAGCAATTGAAACTTCAAAAACGTTCAGCATCAGCTGATGAAGCTTGATGCAGTCTCCATGGCCTGAAAGCTAAATATTCTGCAAGAGAAGCAATGTACCAGGCAGATGAGTGGGAGTTTCAGATAACTCCTACCCCTTCAGCTTGTTTCTCTCAATAAAGCCAAGCAAACCAAGGTAAGATTGTCCTGTCACAGGGGAAAAGCAAAACTGTTTGTATCAGCAAAGGCACTGCACAGACAGGAGCTGCCTCAGTCGCTCTTTGCCAGTAGGAAACAACTGCTCTGTTCTCACATGGTGCCCACCCAGGGCTACCACCACAGGGACATCAACAGGGAAAATCTCCTGGCAAGCATAACTAGGACTTGCAAAGCAGATCCTGATGCACCTTCCTGAAATGCCACAGCCACAAGAACACAGGCAGCATGCCACAAACCTGCAGGTCTTCATCTCATAACACCAAGTGGTCCAGAAAAAACACTTCTTGGAAACCCAAAGAGGAGGGAGGGCTTGGGCACCTCCTGCTCTCTAGATCTGGCCCCAAAGCAGTGTCACATGAGAAAAAGTTTTTTTCAGGCTGTCACACTGGCATGGAGGGTGGCTGGGAGATCACTACCAAGTGTGTTGATATTGCACCAAATAATGACAGTTTTTCCAGAATGTCCTACTCAAACATCGGGTGAGGGAACACATCCCCCTGCCAGGATCTGCTCTGCTCTAAGCTGAAGTCACATAAGCGTAATCTTGCAGCACCCAGCCTTGTGCAAATAAACCGTGTCCAACCACCTTCAGAGAGCTTCCTGGCAGTGCAGAGAGCAAGCAAAGCCAGAGCAGGGCACCCATATCCACAGGCTCACGTCATCTCACCTTGGCAGCATCAACAGCAGCCACTGAGTTTTGTCTTGAGACAAGCAAACGCAGACTCAAGTGTGGGTTTAAAGGTATCTGGAAGATAAAACTTCCCAGTTAGCAAGGACATGCTCCCAAAGGAGGGTTTCTCTTTAACAGGCACTGACAGCACCCTGTGTCATTGCATGGCAAGATGTGAAATACTCACAGTGGAGATTGTTTATCTCTGACTCACAGACATCTTCCCAGCTACCCCCATGCTCTCTAAAAGGGAGCAGGAATTTGAGCACGAAAAAAGCCCTGGGAATAGCAGTGTGGAATGAAATGAGGAAAGGCAGCTAAGAGAGAAGGAGAAAAAATCTGGAGACAAAACATCACAGGAAGAAAAGAGGAAATGTAAAACATGGTCTCAAGAAGGCTCTCAGACACCTGAGATTTTTACAGATAAGGCCTTACAGATTTTCTTCAGATAAGGCTTTTTCACTTCTTTCTATAAAGTCATGAATTTTGTTAGATTTCCATCTGCCCCATACAATCCCAAAAATTATTCACACTTCATCATACTTCCTATGCGTCTAATGGAACAAGATGGAGATTTCAGGAGGGAGACAGTAGGGACCTACATATTCTGCTATGGTCACAACCCAAGGATCTTAGATACCACTTGATAACTCTATATATACTTAAGGATTCGGTGTCCTGTTCTTCTGTTTCCTGCAATGTTCCCTGTTACTGCAACTTGAGCAAATGCTTGAGAACTTGGGATGGATTTATCCATAGCACGGTAACAGAAAAGGATTTTCAGAGGACAGAGCAGCAGCTTTCCAGATGGCATCCAGGATTTGGGGTCTTCTTTGTGACCCTCCTGGTAGTAATGCACATCCTAACTTCCCTTTTCTCTTATATTCCACAAGAAAGCACACTGCAGTTTCACTGTGGCTAAGCAGAGACCAGGACCCGAGAGTAAGGCATCGGGCTGAAGTTCTTACATGGAAAGAGAAAAACAGGCAGAGATTTGTGCTTTACCAGCCCCTGCCTTGGACCAGCCCAGCAACACATGCATGTGTTTGTGCTGCTGTTCAGTGCTGCCATCACCCAGCAACCAGGGAAGCCACTTGCTCATCAGGGAAGGCTCAGGATGGTGATCAAGTATCCAAAGGCAGGGTGGCCTCCTGGGCTGCTCCTGGAATGGTGTGATCAAGGGGTACATCACTGTGCAGCCTCGCCATAATTTGGCCATTCCCAAAATCCTTTGGCTCGTCTGGACACACAGGAATGGAGGGTAAGCCCATCAACACACTCACCCAGCAGCCCAGCCACACTGCAAGCAGATTTTTCTTTCTTCAAATATATCCAATATATCTCTTCATTTAGCTGAGATTCACTGAGACTGATTTCCTGTAGACTTGGTTAAGAGAATAAAACTGTATTTATTCCCAAGCCAGCCAGCCAGTATGACCCATTTGCTACAATGGATAGAGGAAATAAATGACCTCACTACTTTTTAATGTCAAAACTGCCCAGGATATATCCTCAGTTCCTGGCTGGACTTTGGTTTGATTATTTTGTAATCACATGCTAAAGTAGACAGGGCTAATGTATGGGGGAGGCACATTTTATTTGCTTGATACCATTTGCGGAGCTGGGCTGTCAGAAACCCCTCCTGAACCATCCTCCTCCTGCCAGGAGTACAGATGGCATTCCAAAATGTGCCTCTGGTGTTCAGCTCGTGCAGGTCAGGGCTGTACTGGGACAGAAGAGATCTACAGCTGTCACATGAACCTCCAAACCCTCTCCGACCACTGATTATCATCAGGAAGGAAAAATAACTGCTAAGACCCTCACTTTCTTTCTTAGCAAAAACACATTTTAATTCTACCTTGGCATCAGCCTGTTGAAGGCAGCAGACTTACATACAGCCAGAAATTTCTCTCTTCCAAACAACTTCCAGCTCTGCACACAGGTTAAATCCTACCACATTCATCTTAAGTACTTAAAAAACCCTTCTCATTGACCTATTTTCTTCTTCATATCAAGCAAAGAAAAGGAGAGAGGGTAGAAAGAAATACTATTCTTATGTGTATGCTAATGGATCATCTATCTTTTCCAAAGGTTTAAAAAAAATCACAAAGATATTAATAACTTATATTTACGTATCTGTTCATCCCAAAAAAGAACACTAAAGTATAGGACTTCCTATGTCTCATGTCACCTTCTGCTGAAAGGTGGAATAGGACAGGTGTTTAATAATTTAGTGTAATTATTTTCCAGCAGTAAAGGAGGTGAAGAAAAGAATACAACATTCTGTGAATTCAAGAAAGCGAGAGGCAGCCAGCTTAATACTCATGTGAACCATCAATGCAGCTTGCCAGAGATTCCACCCCAGCACCCAAACCTCTCAGACACAATTCTGTTAGGAGATCAGGGAACTCATGCACTACACTTGAAAATCCTTCTTCAGCCACAGAATAAGTATTTTCAGCCAATTTTTGGATCTTCTGGTCCAGGCAGCAATGAAATGTACCTCAGACAAGCTGGACTTCTACAGAAATTGAATTCCTCATGCTGTGACACTGCATTTTTCAACATTTTAGTCATTAATGTAGAACTCTCTTGAGCTGGCCAGATGCTCAGTTTCTGGCATCACTGAAATCAAGGGGAGTTTCACTGCTGCCTGGTGAAGCCATGAGAAACAGCCAACAGCAGCTCCCAGGGCAACATCCTGCTCTTGGTAATTTCCATGGTATTTGCTGGCCACAGCTAAACTCAGTAGGTAAGGATGGCACACCATGGCAGACTGATGAGCTCCCCAGCCTCCTTGATTCTCTCCAAGGCCAGTGGAGGCTGCACAAAGAGGGATATGAGCACTGCAGCCTCTCCTCCTGCACTCATGCTCCTGTCAGTCTGTCACCTGGGGACAACTTTAGCCAGAGGCAGTAATTTTCTGTATTTAATAACCTTTGATGGATCTTTTCTAAAGGACTTTTTTCTTCTGCTTTTTGAACCTGGATCAGATTTAGCATCCAGCCAATATTTTGATATTGAGTGCACTGATCCTCTAAACACAGAGTTTGCTTCAGGTACTGTTTCATTCTTGCCCGAGATGTCATTTCCCCCAACATGACCTTCTCAGAATACCACTGCCTGTTTTGCATGTGCAGATTTTGTTCTCCCAAATCCCCTCCCAGTGAAAGCAACTCCTTGTCTTAGGGCATTGTGAGGGGTGCTCACAAAGGTTAGCTTCAGCCAAGGACAGCCAGTCTGTAGGCTCTCTTCAAAATCAGAGGTAAGAGATGATTCCTGTTATTCATCCTCCAGAAGAGTGTCTCTTTTCCTCCACTGATTACAGCTTCTGCCAGCTAAAGCCAGCCTTTGTGAACCACATCAGTACTTAGAATCAGGAAGCACTGCATAACATTGAAGCAACACTTGGTAGAGCCAATGCTTCTTTTAATATTTTAACAGATATTTCTGATAGAAAACAATGATAATTCTGTTAAAAAGAAAAACAAACTGAGAGGTTTTTGCAGAGAAAAAGTGCAGGAGTTGTATGTAACTAATGGTATATTTGTGCTTGGAGTTAGCTTCTGAGAGCTGTGAATCTTATAAGCATACACTAATATTTTCAGGGATTGAATTAGCATTCCTCAAAAAGATCACTCATCAGGACTACTTGTGTGAATGAGAGCTGCAAGGTTCCTGGATAGCATTTATATAAAAACAGGAATGTTCCTGAAGTGCTGTAAATGGAGCTGCTTTAATTGTCTATCCAAGTCTTGCATCTGATGACAGCAGCTGAATGAAATGACACTTGCGTGCAATCAGTTGCAAGTCTGAGCTTGAATGCTTAATGCAGAAAGTTAAGCTCAGTTTCACCAAGACCAAGCAATGAATGATTTTCCTACACAGAGGAATGAAGACTTTGCCTCTAACCAGCACTCCTGGATTGTGGCTGGAATAATTTAATTCCTACTAAATCATCACCCTTGATGTTGTGGAAATAGGAATAGTAAAGGGCTGGCGGATCCTTGTCGTCATTAAGCTCCAAGCCAAGGTCAGATACCCTGTATCATTTTTGGCACCATTTCACCCTTGCCTAAAGGACAACATTGCACAGCTTCACTTTTGTGGCTTTTCAAGGTTACTGGTGCACCTGCTGAAGCACCCATGCTATTACATATTTCCTACTGTGGAAAGCAGATAGATGTCAGCTTCTTCCCTGCTTTTAGTCCTGTTCCATTAGGTTCTCCCATCACCATCAAAGTACAAATATCTGCACTACCATACAGGCAGAAATTGGATCGGATGAAGAGGCAAAAAATAGCCCATCATTATATAAACCTGACCCAACAATGAAAATACCCATGAGGGAATCTGTTCTGATTTCCTCTCAAAGATCAGCAGCAAAAGAGTTAATCATTTTGCTTCAGTTTTTTTTGTAGGCCTACAAGCCTTTTAACCACCACATATCCCTGAACCACTGGAAAATGGAAAACATTAACACTGCAAAGAATCCTTAGAGCTGGAAGCTGAAAGTCATTGCAGAAAAGAGAGAAGTTCACACTGCATTAAGGGTTATTGACAAGTTCTTTCTCACTTTGAGAAACCATCACTTGGGACTCTCTGAAAACTTAGTCAATGTCCTGTTTCAGGACACACAATAAATGTCTTTTCACAATAAGTAGTAGAAACCTTTAATTTTATATTTAAAAAACTTCATTGTGCAGAAACTGATGTGTATTCTCAGGAAATTGGTTTGAACCACAGTACTGAGCAGTGCTTTCATTCAGCTGCTGTCTTCTGGGACTGGTAGACAGACCAGCCCCAGGACCTCCTCCAGCCCTGGTACATGCAGTTCTCCTCAGCTTCCCCTGCAGATCTTCTCTTTGGCATTTGTTACTTTCCCCAGAATACATCCCGTTCTCCTCTCTGTAGCATGACAGACCCGAACAGAAAACTTTCTAAGGTTAGTTCCAAGTACTTTGAAGACAAGCTGTTGTATCTCTCTGCAATGCAAATGTGTTAACCCCATAAGCCCTAGCCTAAAAACTTCACCCAGTTCCAAGACAGAAGCTGTCAGTGACTCCCAGGTACTGTAGCTATCATTGTCCACCCAGACAAGCATGAAAAACTAACAAAGGTAGGTTTTTCAGCATTTCTCTAGACTTCAACCAGCTGCCCAACTTACTTCTTGACACCAATTATATTGCAGGTCATATTCTTATAGACAGGTCACTTTTTTTTTACACTTGGTGTCTCATTCTTGTCTTATAATTTTCCACACAATAAATCCACCCTAGACCATCCCTTCCCTTAATACTCATCTCTACTTCTCCAAATTGCTAGTCAAATTCTAAGGTGCTTTCTCATTTGATTTGCTGGAGTAGAACATATTTGTGGGGTATGGAATGAGTAAGCGTGAAGTAAGGATGTTTGCAATTTAACCTAGTATCTGTGCATTTCATTAATCCTTCCTCCATCAACCACTTAACCTTTATGGGTGTTCTTATTGCCTCTCATTGTATTGATTTCTGTCCATTTCTCCAATTTAGTGAGATCATGCAGTATTTTAAACCTGTCTTCCACTGCATAACTAGGTTTAGCTGGGGGGTAATTGACATCAATTTAAAGAATGAAAAATTAAGCTGAATATCCGGGGAAAACTTCCTAATGGTGAGATCTGCTAGAATGCATTGCTATCTCTCCGTGGGATTGGTGGCCGTTCCATTAGCATGTACATTAAAACCACACTGAAGGAATATAAGATTATAGATTGGACAGAACAATCCTGAAGTAGGAGGGGAAAGACAAGCTGCAAAGCTTTTCAGCTTTCCTCCTACAGTCACATCATTCTGGGCTTGTCCCACTCCCTCCTCATACCACCCACCAGTTCTCTGAGGATGTGCTGATCCCGCAATATCAACTAATTACGGGGATGGAACCAATGTGGTATTCCCTCCAATACTATTGCAACCTCAGTTGTGGTGGTGGGAGTGTCGTGGTACCTATGAAACTGTCCCAAGGCAGAGAAACTGTCCTGGAACAGTTTTCTCACCCCTCTTCATTACCTCCTGGTACACTGTGGGAACAAACGTTTCAGCAAGATCTGTTGCAATAAGAAAACGAGTCATGGTTTTACACAAGAAGAGGGTAGATTTAAATTAGATATAAGGAAGAAATGTTTGATTTTGGGGGGGTGACACATTGCAGGTTCCCAGAGACGTGATGAATGCTCCATTCCTGGAAACATTCAAGGCAAGATTGGAGAGGGCTCTGAGCAACGTGGTCCAGTTGAAGCTGTCCCTGCTCACTGTGGAGGGGTTGGACTAGATGGCTTTGAAAGGTCCCTTCCACCCCAAACTGTTCTGTGATTCTAGGAAGAAAGCCAGAGCACTCTACAAACCCTTGAGCAGGGTAGCAGAGCCCAGGATGGTGGTGTGTGCTGGAGGGTTCATGTCTCCCCAGTCTGGAAGCACCCAGGATAACACACGTGAGAGCATAAAGTCGTCGTCCACCCCACAACATCACTTCAGCACAGTCTTTTTCAATGGCATCCATCAGTTCTGTTGCCATCCTTCACTTAAAGAAATTACTATCTGATTAACTTTTCTAGCACAATGTTTGAAAACTGACTGCAGAAAGAAGCTGGGTTTTGCTGAGGTACAGATCAGATACAGGGGAATAAAGATTTCTGCTTAAAATACACGGTTGACTCTTAGGTTTAGGAAGAGAGCAGTCTGAGCAGAAACAAGAGTGTTCTTTATGCATCTTGATGAAATAGTTTAATCGCAGGAATAGCCAGAAAGAAAGTTCCTCCTCTCCACCTCTAATGGAGACTCTCATTTATAAGGGGGAAAAAAAGAAGCCTATTTTCATCTAAAGTTGTTACTATCAGCAACCACTTTTTATTAAAAGAGGACTTCTGTCAGCTCCTGAAAAAGGGAAGCATCTTTTTCAGCAACAAAACCCAATATATTTATCGCAAAAGCCAAGTAGGCTGGAATGCATTTTGTTTGGTGGAGGAGGCAATCTTTTTTCTTTCAGTTTCTTGAAATTCATCTGCCATGAATAAGCAGATTTTTTTAAAAAATGAAATTTCCCTCTAAGAAAATTTCAAAAGAAACATTTCCACCAGCTCTGCTCAGTTAGCACCAGCAAAAAAATGGCTCAGAAATGCCTCAATTTCACAGCTGCTCCCCTGAATTTTTCTGAGAGCTGAGAGCAAGAAGAAGACTTGCCAATTTCTGATTTTCCCTTAAGAAAGAAATTAGCAGATTATTGTGTAGCAATGGGGATGTTCATGGGACAAAGGGCTGACTGCAGACTCCACACTGGTCAAGAAGAAGAGCAATAATTTTCTCCATGGCAGGAGGCTCGGGCTACAAATTTGTCAGATAACGAGTAGCCAGAGGCTGATACAAAAGACTAATTCTCTTAGTAAAACCCTTGGAGAGTTTCCCAATATGAGTCCAAGGCTGGCAGGCTGCTGGAGGAGACGGGAAGAAAATGCAGCCCTCTCATGAGGACATTGCCTCTGGATTTCTTCATTGTGTTTTTTCTATACGGCACTTTTCATAATTCCCTCTGGCTAGAACCATTTAAATGAAACTTATTGATTGAAATTCTGATCCTATTGATTTTACACATGAGATTTGTGCAAATATGAAAGAGCAGGAACTGCTCTGTAACCACACCCATCTCCATTTATTCCCTGCTGAACACATGCTGTAGGCTTGCTTGTCCATCTCAGTCTCCCGAGCTTCCAGAAATAAATTACCTAAAATTCAAATACATTGTGACTCACAAATATGTAGTAAATACATTAGCTTACAAATGTTACCTTGAATACACTGAGTTACCTTTTGTTTTGTCTGCTTTTCTTTCACACCACCTCTTTACCTTGTTAACCACATGTCCTGTTTTTCCCTTTTGTTTCAGAGGTGAGGAGAGAAAATGAGAAGAACACGTTCTGTGAGGAAGAAGGGATGGTAAACAGCACTGGGAGGAGATGATGGTTGCCTGGAAGGAAAGTGCCTGAGACTTCATGCTTAAAATACTCTAAGTGCTATTAGAAATTATATTTCTACTCCTAAGGAAATGGTCCTGGATATGGGATCTGGTGAACTCAGGACAGCAGGTAAGACAATCACAGAGTGATGAGAGGTCCCAAGTGGAAAACCAACACAGTGTAAGCACATGGTCACTCACACCCAACAGCACAAACAGCAGTGCCTTGCCTTCCCTGAGCCCCTGTGGGGCAGCCCTGCATTTCCTTCCCCCAGTACAGGCATGTCCCTGTCAATCCTCCTGTAGCTGGGTGCTCTTTGGCAGAGAGGTGGAGTGGCTTGTAGAGGCAAAATCAGCAGCCTTAGTATTCACATCTACTTCTGAACAACCAAACCTCCCTTTGCAGATTTCTTGTTTACTGAAATGGTGGGTGTCCTTTCCATGGAAATCCTTGATTATCATCATTTTTGTTTGATGCATTTTACCTCGCTGTGCTCATCACTTCCTTCTTTCCTCTCTAGATCTTTTTAGAGCTAGATTGTCACATATCAATCAATGTTATGGATTAAAGTTGAGTATACTGTGACTTGTCTGGGCCTGTAGGAAAGCATTTTAAACAAAGTTGTCTTTATTTTATTTTCCCCATTGACACTTGTTTTCTTCTCTCTTTTCCAACCTTGTGAAATGGCAAAACCTGCCAGGAAAATTGTGGGACTTTAATTCACTAGAATTTTTACATCACTGTTAGATGTCATGGAATGGTTACAAAAAGAAGGCAGGTCATCTGGTGAGGTCTGTGACCGCACTGCAACACAAAAACCCAAACCATCTGTTAATTACACTGATGGAAAACATAATCCAACATGGTGGTGAAACCTGATGCTTTGCATGGAGCATGTAAACGATTCATGTTGCAAGTGTTGATCAAACTGCCCCAAGGGTGGGGAGCTCCCGAAGGACTCCTTGCAGGTCAGGTCACAAACACAGCATTGTGGGCTGGAGGCAGGCACAGGGCGTGGGTGCAGGAGATGTGGGGGACCCTCAGGGCACGTGGGGAGCCAGGGCCCCCACAGTGCCCAAGGCAGAGAACAGGGGAGCCCAGTGCCCATGCACACACTCTGCTGTCCCATCCCCAGTCATCAGCTCTGCACTGCTGGGCCACACCACAGAATCATGACACGTCCTGAGATGGAAGCCACCCACAAGGATC
>VXBB01006116.1:0-22674 GCA_013399915.1 Illadopsis cleaveri
TGACTAGCCTTTTCACAAATGTGTTTTGTGAAAACCACATGTGTCCATAACTGGACACAGACTAAGACAGGGTTGGATGAAGAGCTCTTTTAATGAGTTTCAGCTAGTTGGCCTGTGAATATCAGTAAGTATGGCCAATGATTTTTCTAATTCACAGAGTCACAGGATGGGTCAGCCCGGAAAGGACCACAGTGGCTCATCTGTGCTGCTCAAGCAGAGCCATCTGAGAGCACATTGCTCAGAATTTTGTCCAGATGGTTCCTGAATACCTCCACTGATCGAGACTCTACAACCTCTCTGGGCAATCTGTTGCAGCGCTTGCTCACCCTCACAGTAAAGAAGTTCTTCTTCATACTTAGATGGGACTTCCTGTGCATCAGTTTCTGCCTGTTACCTTATGTCCTGTTGCTTGGCACCACCAAGAAGAGCCTGGATCCATCCTCTGACATCCTCTCTTCACATACTGACAGACATTGATGAGGTTTCCCTCAGCCATCTCCTCTTGAGGCTGAGCAGGCCCAGTCCTCGCAGTTTGTCTCCTTAAGAGAGATATTCCAGTATCCTCATCGTCTTTATTGCCTTCCACTGGAGGTGCACCATGACTCTCTTGTACTGAGGAGTCCACACTGGACACAGGGCTTCAGATGTGGCCTAACCAGGACTGAGTAGAGGGGCAGGAACACTTCCCTCGACCTGCTGGCAACGCTCTTCCCAATGCACCCCAGGATACCATTGGCCTTCTGGGCCACAAGGGTACTTCTGGTTCATGGACTGCTTGTTGTCCACCAGGACCCCCATGTCATCCTGGTTTTAACAATTGCTTCATTTTTGTTCTCAGCGTATATTCCAAATTCAGTCATTATGTGAGTTTAATGGTGAGGTTTTCTTCCTTGGTTATTCTTATTTATATACACAGATAACTCTGTTTTTCATTAAGGTAACCAATACAAAGGCAGAGAGTTGAAAGAAAATGTATGAGCCTGAACAATAAGTAAAGCAGAAGCATCATCTTATTCTGCACTTCTTCCAAATTGATATGTTTGGTAAATATTCTTTCCCATTTCAAAACTTTTTCCCTATCTATCCAGCTCCAATTTTACAATGGATTCTTTTGTTTCTCATCATTTAATCTGAACATGAAGAAAGAATATTTTTTTTGTTTTATTCATGAGAGATGGAGTTTCCTTGAATTTCAAACTTTCATTGGGACACAACTTTAAACCTTTTACTACTGTTGCAACTTCAGTCACTGAAGGAAGATAATTTTTAGTAACTTTCATTTGTATAAGTAACAATAAAAATATATTAGCTAAAATTATTTATATCAGTGCCTAAATATGTTTACCAAGGAATAAAAATCTCATTTTTTTCAGAAGCTGGGTAATCTTACCTACCTTAAGAGTATGGAAGTCCATCCTTGTAGGTATGCAAGGATATTGTATTTCTCAGGGTCAAAGGCTGGACAGAGAAATCTACAAGTTTATTTTTTGCACATTGTATGGGTGGTGGTCATAGCCAAAGGTGGGACATGAGAGTTAATAAATACGTTTCATAGTACTGAACTGAGCCACTGCCCTGTTGGGTGAAATTCCTAGCACTTGCAGAAAGGAAGGGAAAAATATTTCAGTACACAAATATCCATACTTTCCCCTGCTTTAGTATCCCATTCCTTCATGTCTACTTTTGTTTCAAGGAATCTACAGTAATGTGTCATGTTTTTCAAGCTTGAGGGCTGCTACCTGTGAGATATCAATAAGGACACGCTCTTAACAGATATCTGAGAGTTCATCTCTCTGAGCATTTCAGTTCAGATCAAATGTGATGTGAATGTCCAGACTATCCTCTCTTACTGTTTTAGGCTTCACATCAAAGATTATGATCTTCAAGAACATGACCTAGATTCTTCTTAAATAAAATTGAATCTAAAGATGTGCTTCAGAAGTGCATGAGAAGTACGTTTTAATTGATAATAGACTCAGCCTGTGGGATAAGACTAGAGCAAATCCTTCATACCCATGTGAAACACAGAATTCAGCAACAGGTATTTTTCTTGTAATTAAAAAAATTGGGCAAACAGACTTCCAAGAAAGCCCTGGAAGATCCTTCAAGAGTATTGGAAGNATCACATGATTTTTAACTCTTAATAAGACCTAGTCACATCCAGATAGATTATTAAGGATTTGTTCTTTCTGTGCAATTTTTGCTTGTGTTATTTGTGTTTTATTTTCTTTCATCCCCTCTTAAGTGGAGTCAGTCACTGAATTCCAATATTATTACTTTGTACAATTATGATACCATTGTACTTTCTCTTTCTACTGCAATAACTAGGAATTTACATCACTTCAGATTTTTCTCTTGATTTTATGTGTTTGCCTCCTACATCATTATTTAATTTCTGTAAAGAAATTTTATGACATGAACTTGTCTTCTAAATACTTTAGTTTAATACCTGGTATGGAAAAAGAAAAAAAAAAAAAAGGAGAAGGGGTGGAAAAGACAAGGGAGGTTGAAGGAACTAACCAGACTTTAATTAAAAAACCCTGAAATGCTACTGAAAATCATGTGAGTATCAATATTCAGGAATTTAGCAGTTTTTACCAGTGAACTGTCCTTTAGAAGACACAGCTATTCTATTATAATAGGTAGTGACTGTTGTCTCACGTGAAGAAAGTTGCAGGGGAAATATTTTAGAGTGACATCTCTAGCAATGAGAAAATATTTGGTATCATCATTATTGCATTAATTTAAATCACCCCTAAGGAAAAGCAACTGCCTAAGTTTCACATAATCTTTCTTATACAATATAAAGTCTCATAATACTCAACAGAAATTAATACTTCTTTTGAAAAAGCATGTAAACATTACATGGGTTCAGATGCTATAGATCTTGGCTTACAAGGTTGTTTCTTATGTAGCAGAATGTCTTTTCTTGTCTGTGACCGTCTTTCAATTATGACTACTAGTTTATTTCTACGTTCCCAGATGCATAGATGCATGTTTCCTATGGTTATTAATTAACACAAATAAGAAAAAAGATTTTACTAGAAATTGCTATAGGTTATGGTGGATCTCTACATATATTAAAAACTAGAATTGTTAAAAAATTGTATTTTATGGTATGTGATTTTATCTAAGAACCCTAATTAAATGTTTTTTATTTACCTTTAATGCCAATGCTTTTCTATTACAATTCTATTTTAAATATTTGAATAAAGAATATTTGTATATTTATTGTTGTCTGATAAATTTCCAGAAGTAGACAATTTCCTAGACACAAATATCTAACAGCAGCACTTAAATTGCAAAGACATAAAGAAAAGCATATTACTATGCATAGTAGTACATTACTTTTCAGCTTAATAATAGCTGTATACTAAAGAGATTGCTAAAAGGAAACACAGGAATATTCAAGATAAATTATCTGCTTGAAATATTAGAAAAAAAGTTTTGAAACAGCTTCTTCAATTTGAAACTTGTGACTTAAAGTAGCATTAAAATTTGCTATGCTTCAAGCAATTTATGTTTAATTTCTCCCCATACTAAAAAGCTGGCACAGTTTGATTGGATTATTATGTAGGTATTTGATCCATTTTTGTTTTTTATTTTCTTTTTATGGCAATAATATTTTAGTTGAAAAAAAAAGAAGGAATAAGAACTGAAAAAACAATATATTAGCCTTTAAAATAAGATTGCATCTCTCCTGTGACCCTCCAACTGTACATTCACATACTTAAAATTTACTAAACAGAGATTTTTAGGCCCTTTTATGAGAAGAAGTTTTAGAAGAGGGCCAAAATTATGGCTTTTCACAATATCTTTATTGACTTTTTAGACCTAATCTACATTAAAAACAATTTTCTTTCTTTTATCCTGTGAAAAAAAAAAGTTTGAAATTTTATCCATTGATAACAAAGTTTTAATTTGCCTTGATAAAATACTTCATGGATAGTCAACAGTAAATTAAAGAAAAGTTTTCTTAATATTCGATAAGAAAGCTGAAGAAATACGACTTTAAATCTTGCTCACTATTGTTTTTGATGCTTCCATGAGAAGAAGAAAACAACTAACTGTATTTCCCTGGTAAATGGGTAAAGGAAGAACATTTTTCTTGACACATTTCACCCTGGGAATAGGACAAAGATAGTTGATTAATAGAAAAGCTGTAATTACTTGGGCATGAAGGAAAGTACACTTTTCAGAAAAGTTGTCATAGCAAAATGTTACTACATACAATTTTCTAAGGAAAGGTTACTATTTTCCTAGGCTGAGATTGGGAAACAAGGTATTTTGATAGGAAGCCCATTTAGGGTAATGCTCAGATAATTTGATTTAACTTTGAAACACATTCTTTTCACTTGAGTGAATGACACATTTAAGGCTCTGGTAATTGTTCTTAGGAATATTGTGGTAGAGTTTCTTTTCAATTTTTTTGTGACCTCTTAAAAAACAAGGCGCAGTATAATGCAACTTGTGACATCTTATATACTGCCATCCACATATTTGTTTTACCTTGTTTCTACTCAGACTCTACTATTTCTTTGAATTGGTTATTCCTCTTTGTATACACATAGTCAAAATTCTGGAAATTTCAGAATTACAGAAAAAATTCCAGTTACAGAAGAAATTCCAGTACTGATATTGAGTATACAAACATTCACGTATACCCCAAATTGAGGCAACATATTGGCTGCTAGAATAGGCACCTTCTGCTAATGGATACTGGTAGTTTAACCAAAGCTACAGGTAGCTTCTGCATGAACACTTCTGCATAAAAGAATTTTGAAACTCTACTTAACAAATTTGTTAACAATATAGGCGATTGGGGGTGGGAGGAGAGGGGAAGTGTTGGCATAAACTAATGGCTGGCATATTTCTCTTCACAAGAGTAGGGATTGCAGAAACCTACACAGGTGATTTTACAATCAGATAATAAGGGATATTCCAGGGCAAATCAATGCTTCTTCCTGAAAAGACAAGATTAGATGTCAGGGGCTTCTCAGAAGAGAACTTGACCCAACAGAGCTAATAGAAACACCTTGACATTTCGTTTTCTCAAAGAGAACAAAGGAATCACTCTGAAGCCAAATAGCTGGCTGTAAGTTCTGCTCGAAGTTCTCTTCTTTGTCTTTGAGTATATCAACAATTTTATTAACCTTTTGAAGCAAGGAAGATGTCAATGGAAGGAGGCAGCTATGACAGTGGAATATGAAGCAGCGTCTTCTGCACTAAGAGTGGTTTACTGTGCTAGCCAAGAATTTATCACTTCTGTGGCTGGCTGTGAAAGCTTCGTGATTTCACGTAGGAAGAATTGAGAATTTAAAATATGATTTTAAAATATGATTCCCTTGAGAAGAGGGCTGGTCCTTGCAAATATAAAATGTTAAACAAAAATAAATATCAGTGGTTGATTACAAGAGCTAAAAAAACCCCACTGGTGTTCTTTAAAGTCTCAAGCTGCAAATTTGGATATGACATTGGAGAACAATTTTAAATTAAAGGCACTGAAATACAATTTTCTTTAAAGAGAGAGCTATCTTTAGAGATTGATCTAGTTTATTCTTTAGTAAAAAAAATCCTGGTTCTTAATTACTTATAAATAATTTAGCTGATACATGCTTGCAATGCATTTCAGAAGGTCAATTTCAATTTTTATGTATAAGATGCTCATAAGAAAACAAAAGACTATAACTGCAATTTTAGTCCCTCTATTTTGAAGACACATTAGATTTTAATCTAAGGCATATTCTCATGGTGTATGCTTCCGTAATTCAATCAGATAGTAAATGTTAAGGTAGCAGGAGGTTCACCATTAAATGAAACTAATTCAGTAATTATTAATAGACGTATGCTATAATCCTGTCCTCTTGAGCACTGCATAAACAGCTTATAGAATTTCCAGAACCTTAAAACTCGATATGAACAATTGCCTCTGTTTCTCCATTTTTTGGCTAATCTTTCTTTTCCTGAAGGTCCCCCATTCGATCTCTCTCATTCCCCTTCGCCCAAGAGTTTTCCACAATTGTAAAAGCTAGCAGACAGTTTGTTCTTCAAATGTGCTTTTGTATTGGAAAAGAATACTTTCTTACATCTGAAGAGGAACCTGTCATTATAATACAAATCTGTCTTCTGAACCTAAGAAATGTCATATTGCTTTAAACTAGAGGTCAGCATGACCTGCATCCCGTTTTCAACTGTACCAAAACCAGATACTTGTGAAAGTGTAAAAGAACAAAGGACGCACAGAAATATTTACTGTCTTCAACAACCTGGAATTCAGTCTGAAGTATTTGTCACCATGAATTTCTAGGTAAAAGAGTCTCTGTGGATTTCTTTTCAATCCATTTATTTGTCCAGTCATTTCAGGTACATGTAAATAAATGTGATATCCACAACAGTGGTGGCAAGTAATTCAACTGCTTAATTACAGGTCAGCTTCTTTTACTTGCTTTGATCTTTCATTTGATAGATTAGTTTGATTTTGCCTATTTCTTTTACTGGAATGGAGAGTGAATAGCTAACATCTTTTCTTTTTCATTAAGTCCCATTTATCTCCCTTTAATGACTTTCAAGCTAAATTAAAACCAAGTTTATTTAGAAATTTCTTCATACAGTAAATAACTTCATACTTAATCAGTCTTGCTGACCTTCTGACAAGCTTTGTGAATTTGATTTAAGGTTCAACCAGACTGCACATGTCATTCTAAGTGTGAAGTCAACAATAGTGTGATAGTTCTCTCAGTTTCATTCTCTTTCTAGTACTTCCTAAGATTAAATTTGCCTTTTACCTACAATCTTAAAAAAGGGGAAACAGTGATTTCACATTTATCTGAGATAAATGGAGAATTAACACACTCAAGGATTCCAGTTTTCTAATAAGTAATCTTAGCCAGCATGGGAGTTCATAAATTGTTCAATAGAATCATCATCAGTGGAACATCTAAATTTCTTTTTGGTCAACCAAGAGTACTAAGCAAAAGTCTTGGGAAGTGCATCTGTAGATTCAGCTTGTGGACAAGCATTTACAAATAGATTGAATTTCTCCTCCCATTACCTTGTCACATTAGGCTTGATAAAAAATTTGCTGAGAATACAAGGATTGCCCAAACTGACATGTGATGCAGAATTTTGTGCAGAAAAAGCTTTCAATTCCTTCAGCCTTTCAAGCCATAAACAAAGTGAACAAAAGATGATGGAATAGGACCTCACACTCACAGTTGATATGAGCTAATTCTCTCAACACTTATCAAGCCTCTTGCACAATGTAATAATAAAATAATTGCAGTTTGATTTTTCACCAGAAACTGTAGTTTCAACCCAGCAGTATGAGAGATGAAAGAGAAAAATTTTGTTCTTGGGCATCTCACTGCTGAATATCCTGAGCTATCACAGGTGGTAAGGCTTTTGTCTACTCTTTGTTCTCTTCCTTTGGGGTTTCTTCTGTCTTACTTGCAGATTAGCTTTCCACTCTGTGTGAGTTACTAAGTCACAAGATTTACCAGCTTCTTTTCTTGTACAGGACAGTGTGCTAGTTCAGGAATTCAGGAGTTACTTGTAGAGTTAATATAGAGGCTTGTTATACCCATAAATTCAAAATGTACTAAGCAGGATGTAACCAATATTTGCTTTTTTTTTAAGACCTAAAATAGCGTACTGAAATACTTAAACAGTGACAGTGTATAACATTTTCTAACAAAGTTTAACAGAAGTTTATACACAGTAAATAGCAGCAAAGGGTTAAATAGAAGTTTGCAGTACAATTTCGCAAAGAGGGTACAGAAAAACATGTGAGTGTAGCAAAACTTGCAAGATAAGAGCAAAGAATGTAGAACAGACATGAGGCATACCTTGAGAAATAGAAGTCATCCTCTAGAAGCAGTTGGAAAGATATCTGATGGACACAAAAAGAGCCTTTGTCTTAAAATGAAGGTAGTCTCTATGGGGACCTGATGAGATCACACCCTTATTTTTATGAAAGGGCACAGGACTATAGAAAAATCAAAAATAAATGAGAAAGGGTGGGGAAGAAAGATGGTGCTCACTCTGCTTCATGTTTCCCTCAGACCTGATCAAGGACCACAGCCATCAGTGCTAAACTACACATGAGCTCCAAGGTACTATAGATGCACAGCTCTTAAATCTCCGTATTGTCTCCGGCCTTCTAGACCTGTTTTGACTTAGAGAAACAAAACTATTCACTGTAATTAAGGTGCATTCAAAATTTGAATTTGCACGGTAGTGTAACCATATCCTTTAGGTTTTTTTCTATATTAATTTCTCAATAACTTCAAACATACACTTGGAATATTTAATTGCTGCTGATTATTATCCTTGTATAACAGTCCTTTCTGTTATAGCCCTAGATCTCACTCATGAGTAAGAATGATCAACTCAGAGAAAATAATTTTATAAATGAATTAGGAATGTTACCCCCTCATGTGCACGACTTGACATTTATCAATACTAAATATCACTTGCCATTTTACTGTCCAACCACACAGTCTCTTAATAACCTTTTGGGATTCTTAACCATTAACCCTTTTTTCGCCACCTTAATTAGCATAATGTTTTTATCAAAATCACCTCAGTAGTCTCTCTCTTTCCTGATTATACGCAATATGTTGAACATTACATTTCCCAGCCAAAGTTCCTGTGCACTGCTTAGGATGACCTCCTTTTACTTTAAAGATGCTTGATCCTGTTTTGTCTAAACTATTTTTCAGTGGTGCCAAGATTTTCCCTCTGAAAGAATAATTGCCTTGACAGAAAAATCTGAAAAATATGGTCTGAAAATCTGAAAAATATGGTCTGAAAATCTGAAAAATATGGGGAAATTCAAGCAAGTGTATCATAGCATTGCTAAGGCTGGAAAAGACCTGTAAGATCAAGTTTAACCATCAACCCAGCATGACCTCTATGTTCACCACTAAACCATGTCCTCAGGTGTCATGCCCACACATTTTTTCTATACTTCCATGGATGGTGACTTCATCACTTCTCTTTGGGTAGTCTGTTTCAGTGGTTGACAACCCTTTCATAATTAAGAAATTTTTCCTAGTATCCAATCTAAACCTTCTTTGGTGCAATTTGATGCCATGTCCTCTTTTCCTGTCATATGTTACTTGGGGGTAGAGGCTGACACCCACCTGACTACAGCTTTCTTTCAGGTATTTGTAGAGAACAATAGGGTTTAGTGTTGGACTTGGCAGTGCTGGGACATCCCTTTGCAAGTCATCATCACAGAGGCTTAAATAGGCAGAAACTATTAAGATGGAGAGTTGGACCCTTACAAAAAAAGGGAATCTTCTTGTAAAAGAGAAAAAAAAGTGTTGTAACTTGGTAATACCTATTATTATACAGAGACTTCACTCCAATCTTTTTTCCAGTGGATTTTCCCCTTCTCTTTTGCTGATATTTCTCCCTGCTTTGCTTTAGAGTCAGAGCTTATCAGGAGGAGCCTGTCAGGAACAAAAGTCCTATTTATACAAAGCTTGGAAAGAGGATAACAGAACAGATGACCATGTTGAAACAAGCATAAAGAGAATGAGGGGAAGTGCAGTGTTCTTCAAAATGGCAAGACAGACAAACACTGGTGACCTTCATACAAACTGTCTCCAAAGTCAGTGCAGTTACACCAGAATGTTTATTTTTAATTTTGTTCTCTAATAAAGCAGCAGCATTTTCCAATCTCAAAAAAGTCATCTCTATTTACTCAGCTGTATTATTGCTATTAATTATTGATAGATTCATACAATGTTTCACAACTAAAGACATATTCTGTACCTTAAAGAGTTCAGGTACAGAAGACAAATTATATACTGATAAAGCAACATCTGAGGGAATCAGGACATATACAACAGAAGAAACAAAACATATTTCCAATGAAGTATTTCCAAGAGGGATTAAAAAAGAAGGATTTTTTTCAGTAGAGCAAGGCTTTACTTGGTAATGATTACTTATCTAGTTCTGTAGTTGACTGAAAAAGTTATCTGAGGTCAAACAAAATTGCTGATAATTATAAGTCCAACAAAATCATTATGCTGAATTAACCTGAAGGAAAAAAAAATCCAGTTCAGTGTTATTTCTCTACTTTGTTCTCTTCCCAATTTTGTCTCATAAATACCAGCAAATACTACTCTAACAGTCTCAATGGCATACTATGAAATTAATATTTTCTATTTCAAGTTATGTATTTTTCATTCCACCATGAAAAATTGTCACCACAAAAATGCTGATCTGCCTAGCAATTTCTTGAAATTTTTTGTTTGCTTATATCCTTGGGTAGTATCAGTGTCTTCATCATTTTACACTTTGCCAAGTCTTTCATAACATCACTCTAATTATACTATTTAGGAAAAAAGAACAAAAACAGATAATTAAGTTGATTGAGGTTTTTTTTTTCTTCTTATTGTTAATTAGAGGAGATGTGAAGCAGACTAAGAGGTAAAGTGCAAAGAACTTACTAGTTTTGAACTTCTTTGATGCAAACAAAATCCAGGACAAGTACAGAAAATTAAGTGTTGCTCTCTAAAATGAAGGAATAGGAGAAGCTTGTAATACCATCAAGATCTGAACTGTAGTGGAGAACAAAAAAGGCTGTAGGCAGAAGTACTTTTGCTGATTTGTTACCCAGACCTTTCATGCATGTTAAAAATTCCAGCCATTTCTTAAATACAGAAAGTCATCACTCTTTCCTAATGCAGAAAATTCATTTGTCAGCTGTTTCCTTTTCCCTCACAGTGTGTCACCTGTTCTTAGCAGAAACTCCAAAAACACTTATCTTCTGAAAGTTCTGTAGACTCCACAAATTTTGAACATAGGTTCTCACATAACTTTCCTTGCTCCAAAAACAAAAAGAAAAAACCAAGCCAACACAAAGCAGAAGCAATATTTATCCCTGAATAAAAACAGAGATACAAACATAGATTTTAGAGACATACAGAAATAGTTTCCTTAAAGAATCCATCATTCAGTATAGGGAAAAACTATAATCAAATAGAGTGTGCCATGGATTGATTCCTTCTCTTGTGATTATAGCAACAACTGGTGCAAAGTGTGTGAAAAAAGAGTCTCTTACAAAGCACACCTCAAGTTCATTTTCTAAGGAGAGCTATCCTTTCCACTAATATAAGCATGGATCTCTTGTGAAAAACATCTGAATATTACAGTAAGACAATAATTTTTTATTTGATAAGCTTAATACTGCATTGTCTGAACACTGAGTACTGGAATATCCCCTCAGATATTTTTCTTATTAGTGTAATTTGAGAATACCTTCATTATAGCACATGTACTCATAAGAATGTTTAATATTTCAATCAGGAGGCAATGGTTGTAAGATTTAAGGTAATTACACAATCATAAGAGAAGACAAGAATATGTTTAGCCATGCCTCCTCCATGTTGTTGCTAAGAGAGAAGAAGACCAAAAACTCAAATTAACAATACATTTTCTACATTTTCCTTTCTTTTCAGTACTGTGTATAATACTGACTATTAAAAAAGAACATATGTTGTGTCTCTTCAGCCAATATGGACATTAATAAATATAAGCAGATCCCTGGGAAACTGAAACAGCTAAAATGATTTTTCTGATTTTTTTTTTTTTTTTAAGAGAATATTAATTTAATTTAAAAAGCCCTTCTTGTTTTCTGAAAAATATTAGCCAGTTTTGTCCGTAATTGAACTTTGGCCTTTTTTTGTCTTCTATCTGCATACATGAAGCTCTGTGCTCTTCCTGAAAAGTTTGACCTCACTTCCAGAGATCATACAATTTCTTTTACTGTTGATCTCTACGTTCAGCCAAGCTGGTCTTCTTTCCTACTTGCTTAGGACACAGGGGAATTGCTGGCTCACGTGCTTCTCAAAAGTTTTTCTGTGATATTGACCAACATTTGTGGACTCCTACGCTCTCAAATGCAGATTCCCAGAGTACTCAGTTACATAGTTCTCTGAATAGCTTAAAATTTATTCTCATTAAGTCCAGAATAGCAACTCTTTTGTCCTTTTTTTTTTTTTTTCAGTACACGGAGAAATTTTAGACTCAAGCATTTCATGATCACTGTGGCTGAGACAGACACCTACCATCACATATCTCTTTATTCACAGGAGGGCATCTTTTCTAACTGGTATTTCCATTACCTTAGACAAGAAATTATCTGCTACAGACCTGAAATATTTCCAAGATCTGTTTATCAAAGCACTGTGATATTTCCAGTTTTGTCTGGGACGTTTAAATTTCACACAGGGACAAGGGCTAGTGCTGCTGCTGAAATTTCTCCTAACTGGCTACAAAATAACTCATCGATGCTTAAATTCTGGCTGGGTGATCGGTATTAAACATCCCCTACTACATCTCCTCTGCTATCCATCCCCCTAATACTTGCCCAGAGGCTCTCAACCACATCAGTGCTAACTGTAAGAGCTCTACAATCAAACCTGTCCAATACATATAGTATGACACCTCTAACTCACCTGCCCTGCCTACCCCTCCATCCCAGTACTCCTGCTGTGGGACTCATGCCACCAAATTTCACTGGTACCAATGTCATAACTCTTTTATATATATGTAAATACTAAGACCAAGATGACAACTCAGATGAAATATTCTTGATCTACTGACAGAGCTTTGAGGAAAGCCCCAAGAGGAAGAGTAAAATGTATCCAAATGAGTAAAAATAATTGAGACTGAAGTTCTTTGTAATGTTTTGGGCTTTTTTCCCTCCTGACTCTAATATTCCCATAATTACAGTTTTCTGATTATTCCTTTTCTAGCACAAATTAACTCTAATTTTTAATGTTGACAACTTCTGTGCTCATTCTCAACATTTTATTTTACACAATATCTTGTGTGTTGGGGCAGAAATGTAATATATATATATGCCATATTATTTATATATGTTATATGTATATTAATAACTAGTTTAGGACTCTGATTTGGTCAAAATAAAACAATAGCTTTTTTTTTTTTTGCCTCTTCTTTTGTTCTTTTTGTCAGATATTTCAACTTAAAAACAATTAGACTTTAAAAGCCTAAGTGCCCAAAGTATTTTAATGGAAACTTTAGCTATTCAGCTTTCACTCACACAGAAGTGAATGATATATTCACTTGAATGAGAAGAATAAGTTTCTTCTCATTTTTTGTTCATAAGAACATGAGAGCATTCTACAGTTTTTAAATTCATATATGATTAAAATTACTCTATGAAGTATCCAACTGTTTCTATATTGAGAAAGGAGTTTTTTAATCTTACGCATACTATTTTTTCTGTATTTACTTTCCTCAAATTTTGTCAGCTTGCAATAACTGAATTTAGACTGTGAATGTTGAACAACTACCAATTGCATTAAGCAGGAAAATTTTAAAAATTCTCAAAACCATCACAGTGCTGATACTGATCTTGACAGACCCACTAAACTTCTCCAGCAAAAGGAGTAGAAGTCTATCAATATATTAAAACAGTCTTGACTGAATGAATGACAGTTAGTACCTACTGTACAACTAAAAATAACGCAACAAGAAAGGCAAAGGGAAAGAAAGAACTTTTGAGTTTTACCCCGGGAGAGTTCCTTAAAAGCCTGGTTGCCGGGAAAAGCAGTGGGTGCTGTCATTCATTTTGTGAATCTGCCTCTGACCTTCAGTAGAAAAGAAAGCTTTGGAATAATACTCCTAACAGAAATTTTGAGATAGCTGATGCTACTCCTCCACCAAACACAGAAAAAGTATCACCCAGTTTTCTAATAAACTATGGGTCTCTTGTCACTGCATTATAATATCGGAGAGCCACATCATAGCCACACAAATACATTGTATAAAGAGTGGGGTTGAAAGTTTAGCTATCCTGGGGGTTGAAAGGGGAGCTATCTTCTTATTTATTAAGTCTAATTGCACAAGGTGAAGTCCTTTCCTTCTGGTGTAAGTTCAGGTGGAATACTATTTTTTATTTTTTTTTTACCAAAAAAACTTTAATAAACCCTGTGCATGTATAATAAAACACATAGATACAACACTTACCATTCTATCATCCCTAGTAAAAGGCTTTGTACTGACCCAATGGTGCAAAATTGCAGGACATGATGAGGTCTGTGCTGTCCAGAGCCAGTTTTAAGGTGCTTTAATGGTGGTAACAATCAAGGGACTTTCATCTTGCCTGCCTCAGTTTAGGTCTGTAGATACCTCATGTGGTAAGGTCTGCTTTAGGTTGTATAGCAAAGAGTGAGAAGTTGTATTAGTCAGGGCACACTATTACACAGAGGTTTTGAACTTTAGCTGGATGTCAAAGAGGAGGAAGCAGAATACACTAGATAACATAAGAAATAAATCCAAAAAAATGCAAAACTGAAGAGGAGGAAAGTCACATTACATCACGTACCATCAGGTAGAGGATTTGGGACAATGATGAATTATTGTAACCTTGCCATCACACCTATTCTTCTTAGGAGAGACAGAGGTCAAACTTGAGACCCAGAAAGACTATGGAAAGGCAGTTACAAAACTGGGGAAAAGGGGCAGATAATAAAACTGTACCTAAACCTATTGTACATTTTGTAGTTTGTGAGGCTATTCTGTACATATTTGGACTGTGTTCACATTATTGTACTGAGACTTTTATCAACTGTTGTATTATGATAAGGCTGTTGAAATTTTAATTGAACAAAGAGCAAATTTTTGGTTTGATTTACAAGGTGTGGGGTTTCTTCACTCCTTTCAGGATTTTGGGAAAATTTTATAGAAATTTAAATAATTCATTCATGTCCAAATGAGACATTAAAAATGTCATGTAGTTCATCTGATATTATTTATGTGGCAAGTGAGGGTCATATACCATTGTATACAAGATTATGGAATACCAAATATGTAAAATAATTGCTCTATTTGCTGTACACTAGCCAATAATAGTACATAAGGCTGCAGGAGTACTGAATATTTTAATAAAGCTTTCTAAGGACGGGAAAGCTTGTTGTAATGTGGAGGGGAAAAAAATTAAAATCCAAAATCATACATTCTAATTTAATGGTAGCAATGTAGATTAAAGAAGAATAAGATTCTTTCACAGGTCTTGCACAATACAGACTGCAAGACATAACCATCATCTGGAAAACATGTAATGCTTGATTTAGCTGTGGGAAAACTATATAAAAGGCCACGATATCTATAGTGAAACATTGCTTATAACCTTAGTTTGGCATGGCAGGAGTCAAAAATATTTAACCAAATCTTAAGAACCTTTCCGGAATAACAGCATTTTTATGATTTAGCACTGTTATCAGTCTCACCATCAAACACAAGAGTTTGCATAGATCATTTTCCAGGCTTATTTCAAGTCTAGTCATGAGTGTTATGGGGCTACAGTTCCAACACCTTATACCTGGAGAAACACTGAAGACTGCATTGCTACTTTGACCTTTTCAGCATTCTGTGATTTGGACAACCATCTCTGTACTTTACAATTGCATGACCTTGTGAGTAACAGCAAAAATCTCAGAAAGGTCAAGTCAGCATAGCTAAGTTCAGTTTGACAGAACAGGCTAGACATTCAAACCTAGATAGAATCTCTACCATAAAAACATTTAAAAGAACTTCTGACTACTATGAGTAGCATCACAGTACATCCCCAGGAGCGTTAAACAAGTTTTGGTTGAAAACAACAAAAAAATTTCGAGCCCTAGTAAGTGATTTGCATTCCCACGGAGAGCCTGTGGTGCTGACCCTGGTAGTGGAATTGTACCCATGGGTTACACTTTTATAAACAGTTCTTCACCCTGCAAAGGCTTCCTGAATAATGAATGGGGAGAGTAAGTTATAAAAAAAATTGAACACAGTGTAATAAAATAGCTTTTAGGATGAATTTATGTTATGCTGAGATCTAACCATAGATATTGTAGAACTCTTTTCTTCTTATACTATTAAGCTCATTCTTAGACATTGAATTTCTCTCTTCTCTTTTCTTTTGTTTTTTTAATGGATCTGCGCCTGAACTAAAAATGAGAGCATACATATCAAGATCCTTATTCTTCATTACAAATATAATTTTAGTCCAGAAGTATATCAAGATCCTTATTCTTCATTACAAATATAATTTTAGTCCAGAAGTAAAGATACAGCTACTCAGATCAGTGGAATGTGAGGGCTTGGCAACTTATACAAAACCATATTTCTTTAATATTCACTCAAAATTTGAATATCAGTGCTAGAAACTAAAGCTGAAGAAGCCTTATGAACACATTTATCATTCTTGCTATCAATAGATAGCTTGTGGACCTTGTGGGTCCTAAAGGCAAATCAACTACTATACTAATTTGCTTTTATTTAATAATTAGAGGCAGGAGAGATAGAGCTGGCATCACAGTTGGAGAATGAAACTTAACACTGCCTAAAGATGATTTATGATTTTCCACGAGAGGAGTCTTTCAAACTACCACAAAATTTTTCTGAGGGATAAAAAAAACATTGATAAGAATGTGAAATGTTTAAGTAGAATATGAATTTCTTCCTGGTTCTATGTTAACACAAATGTGAGGCAATGTCAGTTGTTATGTACATCAAATCCCTTAAATCTTTGGACAAGTTTTCATTGGGCAGGACTTGTACATGCAAACTCTGTGCCTTGGCAGAGCGTGAAAAGAACTTCTCCCTCTTTCTGTGGTACAAGTGAGGCCAGGTAAAAAACAATGTAATTTTTTACAGTTATATTTTTTCTTTTTCATTTCTCTATGTGGAACATAGTAATACTATCATAGTAATAGTTGATGCAAAGGATCTTAGAATAAAAATTGTTTCAGCTATACTTCCCATATTCTGAAGTTTAGCATAGCTTCGGCAATGGGAGATTTCTCAGGGTGCCTTTCTTGGAAGAAATGCATACCCAACATTTTCCTTCAATTACAACTATAAGTAGTTGGGCTCAGATCCTGAAGGAACAGCCCAACCAAATCTTGATAATCGCACGTTGTAGAATTCAGAGACTTCTTTTTTAAATCAAATATAAACAGGCTTTTATGCTAACTGTTGCATAAAAAGCTAACAAAGCTGAGTGGCCTTTCTAGCGTGCAAGCTTTTTCTCATGAGGCATTCTCTCATTTCTTAAAGGCATCCGTATTAGATATTAATGTTGGTGCACATTTGTTTGTCTGTTTTCACTTATGGTACATCTATTATATGTTCTGTTTTGTTAAAAATGTATGGCTAACCAACAGAGAAAAGAGCTGTCTATTTTGATTTCTTGGATCATACAGATTTCTCTGCAGGGGAGGGACAGTAATTTATATATGAGACATCAAGCAAGTACATCAGGGGGAAGTTTCTGGAAAGCAGTGAATAGAGAAAGAGAAAGAGGGAGAGAGAAAAAATCTCCCACGGCAACAGAAGAATAGAGCAAGAACAAGAAGCAGACACAAAGAAAGAACTGTGAGGCTAACAGATGCGCAAGACCACGCTTCTAAAAACCCTCCAGGGGCAAGTACTTTAAAGTTTATTTCTAATATTTCCAAGATGGATAGCAGTGTTCCATCAGTTATGGCATTAAAAAGAAGAAACTTCTGTTCAGCAGATGTTTCTGCCCTTGATACTTGAAGAAAATAAAATCAATGTTTCACAATACTACAAACTAATTAAGTGTAAAATTAGAACACAGGTTTAAGACTAAACTAAGAAGTAGCTAATGTAGGAGACAACTGAGGCATTAAATGATCTTCAAACTACAAAGTCCTCTTCTACTACTTGGAAAAGACACCATGTTGAACTGTTGGCCTCTCAGAGTCATGTCCAACTATGTTAATTGTAACATATCCTTGAAAAAAACTCCAACAGCAGCATTTTTCTCAGCCTTGTGAGAATTGGTGCTTTCATAGTTTCTGTAAATGGTCCCTTTAGAGAATAATATATGCTATCAGGATCTTCAGGAGGTAATGTATTACTTAAAGCATTTAGCGTGAAACTTGAACCAGTGTTCCTTTACAAGGACTTGGATGCTTGTAATTCCTTTTTATTGAAAACAAAGAGAACCATCTTCTAAGAGCATCTGTCATGCTGATCACTTAGTCTATTGAGAAAACACAGCATGCTGCAGGATGATAGAAATCAAGCATAAACAGATATCTTGAGACTGGATTTCATCAGTTGAGATTCATATATTTGAAGGTTTTTCTTTTATACATAAAAGACTTCATTTATCATTTCAAAAATTAATGATTTATTGGACAACAATTTACCTTTGAAGGGCCAATTTACAAATATGCTACTTATTAATAACTGGTGAGGTGATTATGACAAGAATCACAGTTTTTACAGCTGAGTAGAAGACTCAGTATGAAATAAAATGTCTCCATCATTTTGAAGAATTTTTTTTTAGAAAAAGATCTCAATAATGCTTTGTCAAACTTAGCAATTTCCAACAACAACAGCAAAAACATATACTGATCCAATGAATTCCTGTAGATCCACTCCATTGCCCCACATATGAACATCCACATGTAAGATTGCATATCAGAGAAACAGCAGATATATTTTGTTTACAAGCTAAGTAATTCCAAATAGTCACTGCTTGTGGGAGTACACTTCTACACTAGATGGAAACATACAATTAACAAGGCAGCATGAGCACACTGTAAAATTAATGCAGCAGAATCCCCAAATTCATAATGAGAAGTAAACTTCTGAGTCTGACAGGTAACAAAACAGTTTTTATGTAGGACTTGATATGATAGAAGTGGAATGTGGGCAGAGCTTAAAATATATGTATAGTTATAGACATTCACAAAACATACAGTTTAGAGGACAAAAGGGCAAAACATTTTTGAATAGAATATTGAAAATATTCAAGAATATTCGGGTTTGCCAGCGAGAGGAGATGTTGACTTTTCTGGAGCAGATCTCTATTTTTAAAAATTTCAGCTCATAAGCAAAGAAGACCTGGTTGGGGATGTGAAGGTTGAAAGCAGCCTCAACTGCAGTGACCTTGAGTTAGTAGATTTCAGAATCCTGGTAAGAGAGGGGAGGGCAAAAAGCAAGATGGCAACACTGGACTTAAAGAGAGCAGATTCTAGCCTCTTTAAGGATGCACTGGCAAGTGTCTTGTAAGATAAAGCCCTGAAGGGAAGAAAGATGCAAGAAAACTGGGTAAAATTTAAGGATCAACTCTTACAGGTTCATGAGCAGTCCACTCCAATAAGCATAAGTGAAAACTGCCAGAAGGCCTGCACAATAAGCAAGGAGCTCCCAGCAAAACTCAAACATAGCAAGGAATAATACAGAAGATAGAAGCAGTAAAAAGTATGGACTATAGAGCTACTGTTTGAGCAAGGAGAGACAGAATTAGGAAAGCCAACACTTACCTGGAGTTGAATCTGGTGAAAGATGGCAAAGGCAGCAAGAAAGAATGCTATATATAGACAAATAATGAAAGGAAGACTAGGGAAAGCATGAACAAGTTGCTAAATGGGTAAGGAATCCTATTGACCAGAGATACAGGAGAAGCTGAGGTACCAAAAATCTTCCTTACCTCAATTTTTAGTAGGAGAAGCAGCCTTCAGAAATCCAAGGACCTAGAGAAAATGAATGACTAACTTGATAAATATCTATAACTCTATTTCTGGCTTGGTAGATGAAGCATTTCCTAGAGAAGCTGAGGGAGAATGCGCTGGATGAACAGACATTGAGATTAAAAATCTGCCTGGACATAGTCTCGGCCAGCCTGCATTGGGTCTCTTTTTGAGTAGGGCTTTTTACCAAATGACCTCCATTTGTCCCTGCAAAACTTAATCATTCCTTATGCTGTGAGCTGCCTGATGTGAAAACTGAAGAACTCACCTATGTCTTCTGCTGTGAGCAATGCTGTTGCTCTTTTTCTGTATTATCATCATCAGCATCATCATCATCATCATCATCATCTTTTTTCAGATTAATCAAAGCGATCAAGAATTTCAGATGAAAGCCTGAAAGAAAACCAGGTCAATACCTGTCTGTTTGGATCCCTAGATAAAGAATCTGAGATCTTTTAGCACAGTATATGTTCCCAAAAGTTGCCCTGTAAAAAAACTGTCATTTTTTCCTTATTTTTGTTTTGTTTGTTTGTTTGTTTTTAACATTATTCCTTAGAATACTTTTCTAATTCCTGTTGTCAACAACATTTTTCACTCACACATAAATGTGTGTTTTAACTAAAGCATGAAACTGTCTTTTGTCATACCGTGACTTCTTGATGGAACTATATTAAGAACTCATGCTGTGTGTGTTTGCAATTAAATATTTATTCTGGTTTAATAGCTCTTATAGCAGAAAAATTGCTATGATAGCAGAATGATCTGATGGAGAGTAGGAGTTTAAAACAGAAATCTGCCATATCAAATTAGTATCAAGAAACCACCAAGAAGCAGTTGGGTCAGTTCAGGTAAGGAACTTTACAGTGTTGAATCCACAGGTCACATGGCTCTTATTAATGCTGGGATAATTATAGCAGCTTCCAGAATAAAACAAAGATTTTCTAATTAAATATATTTGTAACACATATTTTACATATAAATTGTGTATATATATGTGTGTACATATAAATACATAGCAGATATATAGTATAGATAGATATCTAGATATAGATATAGATATAGATGATATAGATATAGATATATACAGATATATATATATATATATAAAAGAGATGAGTCAATGTGGCTAAAGAAGTTTTCCTACCAAGATATGTGAAAAATAGGAAAATTAGTGTTGTTCCTTATGCTTCCATTTTCCCATGTATAGCAAAATCCTGTTGAATGATATCATCATCAAAGGTCTTCTACCAAAGGAGAAGCAGCAGAGTATTGTGATGACCCTAGCCACTGGTGATATTCTACTCAAAGAGCATGACATAAGGCTGTTAACCTTCAAAACAAAGAAACCAAGCAAACAATTTTTCATTTGGACATAGAAATGAAGACTTACTGAATTTCTCCTCTGATAGGAAACTCAGATTGTCTCTGAAGAGACCCATTCAAATAAAACCTTCTGTTTTGTGTGCAGCCTGGTGGGTAGTTTCTCTGCAGAATATGCCAGTCTGTATCACTTCTCCCTGCAAGAACAGTTAATTTGGCCTGAAATTGGGCAAGGAAATGGGCCATCATTTCTCCCCCATTTTCCTTATTAGAAGTTTCAGAAAGATTCTGTGTAGGCTGTTAGGAAACATATTCAATGGTTAAGAGTCCCACTGGGTCCAGAAAGTCTTGTGATCTCTGTGTTGGTTTTTTTTTTCAGTTTGGACTTCACAACAGGTAGGAAAACAGATATATTTTTCTGTTTTTCAAGCGAGAGCACTAGCATGAAACAAAAGCTTTAAAAATAGCATTATCAGTATTTTAATTAAACATTTTTAATATTTCTTCAGAGCTTAACAAATTTGCAATAGAATGCAAATAAGCATATATCTTTTAAAAGTCAGTACTAAGGCTTTGTAAAACACCATGTTGCCCACTAAAAAAGAAAACTACTTAATTTTTTATTAACTTGAGCAGTGATGATATTCAGTGTGTAAAAACTAGTTGAGTTATACTTCCCATTTTGCCTAGAGGACCCTGGAAAGATGTACTGTTACATGCTAAGCCATCTTTTAAAGGGAGATACAAGAAAAACGTATTTCTGTAGCATTAAGTGAAACGAAAGCTCAAAGTGTGTAAAAAAGTTGTACATCTTAAATATCCAACTGCATCTTCACTTTTACATTATTCATGAAGCTGGAAAAACCTCATGTAATCCAAGAGTCTCCAGTAATTTAATAGGTTTAAATTGCTTTTACTTACAAGGATCACTAAAAGAATAGTTGTTTCACATTTTTATACATTTGTTTCCTCTGTTTTGTTAAACTTCTTCATCTATCTGGAACAGAATGAAAACAGTCATAAAATCTGAGTTTACCTTGCCACTGTCGCTGATAAATTGTTTCTGCACTAAGGAGACAGACACTATTAATCCTATATTCTTTCCTGTAATGGTCTCCCAGAAGCCCTTTCACTTGCCAGCAGCGCAGAGTCTTTGCTCGTAGCAGAGAGCAGCCTCTCACTACTGAGTAGTTCAGATCCTCTGTTTCCACATGGCAGCCTATTCAATTCATGGTCAAATGACCACTTACCTTGTAAATTAAATTTCCACAGTCCGTGTGGTTCACATTATAGCTTATTAGTCAAGAAACAATAATGTCATCGTGTGCACCACTGAGCTAGCACAAACAGAGACACTTATACCCATGGGCTCAGAGCCAGCTCATGAAAAGCAATTGTGTGAACAACACAACTGTATTACAGGTTCAGTGCTTTGTGAAGAGTAGTGCCTACCACTGGCACCAAAGTGATGGAACAACGTGTGGAACAGCTCATTTTTAAAAAGAATGTGATACTTGAATTGATTGAAAAATATGGGTGAGGGAGGGATAGATAAAAGTAACCATATTTTTCTTTGTATGTAGGAAATATTCTTATTCTAAACTAATTCTTGTACAGATTCTTAAAAGAAATTCAATCAAGACCTTTATGAGCAAGGAATTATGGATATATTTAGAAATGCCTTGAAACTGGGTAGTTTTGTCCTTGTTGTAGTGTGAATTGTTGGTTTTCTCTGCTTAATGCTTCATTTATTTACCAGTTTTTATGTAATAGTTTGTCCCATGTACCCCCCCCCCCCCGTTCCCTCCCCTTTTTGTTT
>VXBB01006116.1:22687-48271 GCA_013399915.1 Illadopsis cleaveri
TTTGGTATCTACTCTTTCAGCAGCACAGGCTCAAGAAATCTATACATATATGTGAATGTGTATAGACACAGACATATACATATATATATATATATGTGCATATATGCACACACACACATATAAATACACACACCCCACATTTCCAAACCCTCCAGGCACAGGTGTCTTTGCTTTTTCTGTCTGCCCATCTTACTGACATTCAGGTCACTATACTTATACAATATATACAATAGATATATATACCATGTATCTACACAGATGGGTATATATTCCTATGTATGTATACACCTAGAATATATATGAAAATGCATAGCTACACCATGGTAGAGTGAGAAAATGCTGTTTCCTTCTTTAAAAAATAAGTTTTAAAACTTTCAGAAAGATCAGTAAAATTATCCAGTAGTGACAAACAACTTCAACAAATCTTGAAAATTTACATGGGGATCCCAAAGCTTGACAAAGGAGACATACAGCCAAGTAAAATTTGTTCCTAAACCAGACATACTCAAAAGACCCTGAAAATGCTGCTGTTCCGGGGCTTCCCATAGTAGAGAAATAGTTTTACAAACTGCAAGATTATTAACACATTTTTGGGCCTGGTAGAAAAACTCCTAAGTGGTCCCCTTGGTCAAGAATCAACCCCAGTTGCAATGGACTGAATTTTCAAGAACTGATTTTGTAATAAAAATTATTTTAATAATTTCTGACACCACTGGTGCTATCCTATCTGAGTTCCAGACTACCCCTGACAGATTGGGCATATCTAGCCATGTCAGCAGCCATGAATGTAAGACCCCAGATTAAGAAATTTTGATATATCAGTGCTGGCACCCTGGGTTTGCTCACATATGTTTTACATATATGGTTTACCAGCACCAAAAGACTCCAGAAAATGCCAAAAATATCAATAGTTTCTTTGGCAGATCATACATTCATAGTTACTTAAATAATTTCCCAATGGAATAAAGCATTGTAACATTACCAGATATCATTTGATTGCCAAGCTTAATTTGAAGACTTATTTTGCAACTCTTTAATCTTTCAGATATTCTATAAAATGATGTGGTGAAGGAAAAAAACAAAACAAAACAAAAACAAACCAGCCAACCAAATGAAATCAAAACCCAAGTGAAAAACAACTAAAACCCCATGACTTCTTTGACTGTATTGATCTGTCAAATTTTAAATCTGTGTTGCATTACTTATATATCAAACCCAACTCTTCCAGGAAGTGTTTTGCTATTATAATTTGAAGGTTTCTAAGAAATTACACGAAGTTTGCCCATTTCCCAGAAAGAATTTTGAGCAGAAAAACATCACAAAGTATTAGTTCAGAATCTTGAGTTTATTTTTTTCCTTCAACATTAAGTAAGTCTACTGCAGGCTTTATCCCTTCTAGGAACATGCTGAAGTCTGAGCACAGGAGCCCTATAATTATGCATAGGAAGCCTCTGTAACTCAAGCAACAAAGAAGGTTTCAGTTTTTGTATACTAAACAAATTAATTTCTCATGCTATCTTTTTCAATCACAAGTTTGGTCAAGGCAGAAAGTATTTATCTATGTGTCAAAGACTTATGAATACCCAGAAGCACAACACATGCTTTCTTTAGTGAGATCATTATACTTTTTTTCCCAACTAATAGCAGTTCACTCTGAAGAATTAATTAGGTCTGCACAGAGCTTGTCACAGCAATCGTGTTTTCTCTGCTTCATGGACTGAGCTATCAAATTCTAAACTGAAAATATTCAAAAGGCTTTTCAAGTATTTTACAATCCCCACTGGTTTGTTGTTGGTGGTGTTGTTCGTTGTTTTAGTTTTGGTTATTGTTTGTTTGTTTGTTTTAATTACTTATACACATTCACTGTGAGATAGATTTGAGCACCATAGCCTTCACACTTCAGATAACCTATCCATGGCAGATTCTGGAGTTAGTGTAATCCCAGGTATTTTAATGGAGCTTTAGGAAAAGACACATCAGTGCTGGATGAAATACTTCTGGCTTTCAACACAGCAGCTATTTGAAAGCAAGAGTAACATTTCTTCACTCACAAGGCATGAGAGGACTAGCCTTAGCTTCTGGAAAATGCTGTCAAGGGACTCCCAGTCACTGGATTTCAACTAGAATACTTAATTTAACTGCAATCATTTGCCAGCAGCTGTGATTCTTATACAAAGAAGGTTATCTACAATTTCTCCATAGACTTAAAGGAAACAAAAATACATTTTGTCTTAAATTAGTGTTAGTGAAACATGAAGCAGTAAAATAAGTACTTTTAAAGCGAAATTTTCTAAAGTTTTAGTGCAACTAGTTAACAGCACTGTTATAGTTTAGAGCTATTGATTACTTTGCTATTTTGTAAGGAGAGTTAAATTTTTGAAGCTTTATTAATGTTATTTTTCAAAGTTCAGCTTCTTATTTTTCTTATTTAATAGAGGGCTGGGTCTAAGGGAGACAGAGACTTGACTTTCTCTTTTTAGTCTAAAATATTGCTGCTTTTGATTCCAAATAATTTGAAGCAATAGGAAAAACAAATAGTAATGTATAATATAAAAGTTCAGTGAGCACTACATCCACTCTCTTTCCTGGGCAACTCTGTCACTGTGTGCTTAAACATCACAACCAGAGAAGTGTCTGAATTTTAGAAGTGCCACTGCTTAAGATTTTTTTTTCTTAATGTAATGTTAGATTACTTGATACACTTCTTGATTTCACAAAGTAGGTAAGAGTGCTAGATATAGATAAGCAAGTCTTTAAACCTGTAAGGTATGGAATCAGAGTAAGCAAACAAGTGTCATGGCTTGCCTTCTCTTCATGGACAGATAGGGAATGGAAGATGAAACAACAAATGTGGTTGCCATATGATACTTTGACAGAAGTGTTTTTTGCTTGTTTCTCCCAAGTTATTTTTCTTCCCCACATCTGTTCATTTAACACTTTTAGATTTATTAATGATGATGCTTCCAGAAGACAGATTTCTTGGAGGCCAGTAGCATCGCAGCTTATCTCAAAACACATTTGTCAAGACTGTGACATGATGCCTGACTATAGCAGGGAACTAGACTCACTGACTCCAACAACACATTTGGTTCAAGTAGATTCCAGGGTGAGGTAATTAAAAATAAAACTCTTTCGGTTTGGATGGGAAAAAAACCCCAAAAAACAACAAAACAGTGAAAATGATGCCCGCAGCAAATTCTGATAAAATCATCTTGACTGTAGCTACTCAAGGTACTAACATACATTGGCACTTCTTGTAATACTCTTCTAATACCAAGTTAAAATCACACTCCTCAAATATTCTGCCATGGCAAGATGATTTCATATTAGTACATCTCTAAACCAGACATAAGCATAAACTGTTTACTATATGGCCACCTAGATTTATACAAAGCATATATCTATATATATATTAATACTTCCAGGTTGACATTAAAAAAATGAATTTAAGCTTTTAAAAGAAAGACAAGCCATACATAGTGGATAGAAGAAACATTTCCTCATAGAAAGAAATAATAAGCAAACTGTTAATTTAAATATTTAGGTGATGACTATCAGGTATTCCTTACACTCTGAAAAGGTGGGGATTATACCTGGGAATATTCAAAGGGTATAAACATTTTCCACTGTAGTAGGAAGAGAAGAGGATACTCAAGGAAGAAGGGAAAACCAACTGGTCAACCAAACCAAAACCCCCCATGAATTTAATAACCTATCGGAAAACTCCTGTTGCTAGATTTTCATTTTGAATGGAAATGCAGGTAATATGAAAAAAAATCTCCTGTGACCAGCTTTCACAAGGTGTCTGGCATGTGTGAAATTTTGAGATGTCTCAGTAGCTTTAACACTTCAAAGCCTTGTTTAGTTTTCTCCAAACAAAAACCTAATCCAACCTAAACTAAACAAACACAGGTATATTTACCAAACAGCTAAGTTGTGTTGTTCAGCTTATTTCTATGGTCTGACAGCAAGACTGACACCTTCCCTATCTCAGTTCTCTTGGCTCAATCCACACAGTCTGCATAATCCAACATTTTAGTAAGTTTTCAGGCAGCTTTGCAAGTTATCAAGCCTCTCCTTCCAACGAATTTTATCGAGTAGATTGAAAACAGCAGAATTGCTGCACGAAGGTTAAATTTACCAGCAAGTGAACAAAAAAAAGAAAAAAAAAATAAAAAAAAAGGAAAGAAAAAAAAATACTACTGAGATATCTGTTTGTTTACAGAAAAAGAGTGTCAGGTTTTGCCTATAACGCTATGAACAGCATGTCAAAACTTTGCAATACAAAGATATATTTAGATATATAGCAGCACACAAAATCTCTATTTACTGTAAGCCCCCAGAAAAGCTATTTTTAAAAAACAAAGTGAAATGATTGCAAAGAGCTTCATGATTTTCAGTTTGGGCTCACTGACAATTCACCTATCTAAGCAAACAAACAAGAATCCTTCCTTTGGGAAAGATTATCTCTTCCTTAAATTAGACATTGTTTTTCTTTACAATAAGGTATTGGAAAGCATTGAGGAACTGTAAATTAGTGTCTTAAACAGTTACTTAGTAGTACTTGTCATCTCTCATAGAAATTTGAAATATAAAAGGTCTTACTTTGAGCTCTGTCATCTTCAACTTCTGCTCTGGCATTGATGTTATGCTCAGGGCTGGTTTTCTTCTCGCTCTTTGGTATACTTTCATGTACAGAAAGGTAAGTTTAGATTCCAGATTACATGGTATTAAGCATGAGATATTTAACTGCACTACATCCACTTCCATGGCTGGAGATATATATGTATAGAACTCATATGGGTACTATTTTCATCTTCATAGGTTCCTGGACAATATTACTTTTTGTATTAAATATCTAATGGTAATGGAATGATGATAAACTATGATCAAGCACTTACAGACTTCTTGTCTGTCCTGAACAACTTGTGCATGCTGATGTATTGAATGAATCCTTTAAAATCCCAGGAATATTAGAAATAACCCTGAAATCTAGATACATATAATGATTCTCAGTTGGCTCTACACAACCCTTGTGAGCTAAATCATGCAGGAACAAGAAAACAAAGGGGGAAAAGAGAACAGTAAGATATTTGAAACGTACTTTTCTATTTCTATTTCCTAGGTATTGTTTACAGGGGATGAATACATCAGCAAAGTCCCTACAGAACCATTTCATCTTTGAATACCAACATGCGTGTATTTCTTTGGCACCATTTGAATGGCCCATAGACTTGGAACCAATAATTTATTTTGTTTTCTCTCACAAGTAAGTTAAGCTATACTCTTGCTCTTGCTTGAAAATTTGTTTTGCTTCTAGTTTCATCCTGAAAACCTGCCCAGCACAAATGTATGAGTGCTAATGCACAGGTGCACACACATACCCGCACATATTCACACACATACTGCTCTGTTCAACCAGTTTTATCGCTGCTGAGAAAATCAGATCATGAAAATTGCTGAGCACTAAGATTTTGATTCATGTAGAGTGTATTAAGTTAGAGGGCACTGTCTGCAGCTAGACATCAAGTGAAATAAAGATCTTGTACCATTGTTCTGGGCTTCAGTACATTTTTTTAGTGTCGCAAAGAATGTTCAATAGATTTCCTTATAGATGCAATTATGTGCCTGTAAAGTCTAGGGGAAAAGAAACCTCTATAACCATTACAAGTAGTGGCTGTACAAATGTGGAACCATGTCCTAATTATAGAATTATTTTTTCTAAAATGTAATAACTTTAACAATTTAATAATTTAGCAAAATTTTGATAAAATTATCGAAGGTTATGTACTAATGTAAACATATAACTCATTAACCATACTGAGAGCTCCTAAAGCTTTAAGGAATTTCAGAAAAATCTCAGTCTTTTTTCCTTTAAAACAGTGATTAAAAAAAGTAGAGAGCATATATTTGTAATTATCTCTTGTAGCAGAGTCTTATATCTGATGGCCCTACCCTCAAAAGACACTGGAGCAACAAAGCAAAACTCCAAAAGTGGTATTTTTTCTTGAGCAATTGTTTCTTCTCAATTTAGATAGTTATTAAGAAGTCAAATCCTCAGAGAATATAGAACAGTTGATATTGACATTTCTAAAATCTTCACCTTTGTAAATATTTTGAGGACTTTTACAGTTCAAAAGAACAGAGGAATTAATGTAAAAATAGGGAGAAAATAAAGGGCAGCATTGTAACTAGATGTAAAAACAAGGAATACAGGCAGTGCCCAAGTGAAGTAAGTATCATTTTAAATGCAAAAAGACTTTATTTATTTTGGAACTTGTGTGAGATGTTGTCATGAATGCAATCACATTTTTCCTGTCACCCCTACAAACTCTAAGCGATGTCATTCTATTCACACTATGTAATTGTGTGCCCCATCCATAATACTGCTTCACAAAAAGATTTACCAAAAGTTGTTCATATCTCTTCCAAGAAGCTTAGAAATTGAAAATTAAATTCCCTGATTGATAGACAGGCCAGTATGAGGTTCTTCAAAGTAAAGAGTTTAAGGGTTCATATAACAAATGCAAAATTTAATTTGCATTTAAGAAGAAAGTATGTTTGTTTCTTTTTTCTTTTTGCTTTCTTGTTTTGGATTGGGTTGTTTTTTATTGGTATTGAGCTCAAAGGCTTGTAGGGATGAGAAATTAAAGATGATTAGTGTAATTATACATACAGTATCTCACCTTAAACCTTCAGTGTTTTGAAGGCAAATGTTGTGTCAAAACTTTCTTGATCAAATAGAGGGTGAGAGGGAAAAGGGTAAGCTCTAAAGGAATTCACAATAGAATGAGATTACTGGCAAGTTCCTTAAATATATTTAAATATTAATGTGTTATAATCAAGAAGTCCTGGCATGCAATAAAACAATCTGCATGAGAGGTTATTTGAGAAATGTAACAAATTTCCTGATGAAAAGAGTGACACAAAATAAAAACAACTTCACTGCTGATATTTCAAGTCCCAGCTATCCATGCAAATGCATCTTGCCCTTTCAGTTATTACACTAGGATTTTGCATTACCATTATGAAAATTTTTCCATAGTCAGGCAGCATTATTTGCACATAAACATTTCAGCAGTGATTTTTATTTATGAAGATATCTTTAGTATAAACATGGTGCACAGTTGTCATACTAGTAGTGCAAGGATTCAACCAGTCATGTTTCAGAGATTTTGTGTTGCTGATACCACTGTAATTACTATCAAAAGAGAATTCCTTCACTGGAATGTTTCTCATACCTGGATACAAGCTCCCTAGGAGATAGGTAGCAAAAAAAACCCGAGGCAAGAAGCTAATACAACTAGGAAGACACAAAGTCATGTAGGATTATGAATTACTTACTATCAGCCTCAAACAAAGTTTTTCAGTCCCTTTGTGCCTACAAATGGGATACAATAACCAATTTTGGCCCCTACGTTCAGGATTATCAACAAACTGCAGAGTTCAGAGGAAGGTCCTGGGTGGGTGGGTAACTTTAACATGTGTCATACTAGGAGAAACTGAGGGAACTGGATTTATTTAAGCAATAGAAGAGAAAGCTGGGGAAAGATCTGATTGCAATCCTCTTCTACCTAAGAGAAGCTAAAAGGAAGGCAGAACTGGGCTCTTCTCCAGCATGTATCTTAGTAACATGCAGGCAACAATCAAAAGCTGCAACAGAGATTTTGAAGTTAATGTAAGCCAAAAATTCTACATGAAAGGAGCACATGACTTTGCAAAACATTGCTTTGGAAAGTTGTGAAAATTCCATTCTCTCAAGATTCACCTGAAGAACATCCTGAGCAATGAGATATGGTGTGGAAGCTAGTGCTGGTTTGAGCATAGATGACCTGTGGAGGTCCCTCCATTTCCTTTTTGACTAGTTTTGTTTAGATCTTACTTGAAGGCAAGAAAGGCAGTGCATCTGATCGATGAGAGGACTGAAATAAAAACCATTTTCCCTGACAGAAATTCAGAGGAGTGAAGTAGTTGAGACACCAAACAAGTATATCAAGTGGCTCTCTACACAGTCCCACTATAAGAGGAAATGTACATGAAAATTTCAAGTAGTTTGAACCATTCATTCTTCTGGTTTAATTTTTCAATTCAACTCCATGCTACAATTACACTTGCAAAGCTATACTAGGTTCAGCCTGCCAATCTGAATGCACGTGTTTTGAGGGTCAAAGGGAATGGTATACTATAAACATGAACTAGGTAAAAGCAGAAAGGCTGAAAAGGTCTTACTGAAAAGATTTCAACATATCAAGCACTATTTTACCCTTTTGTCTCATGTTTTGGTAATTCAAACATCTACGACTGATGAGGAATATAACTAGATTGGAGGTCTTTGATTTGTTAAGTTGTTACAATGATTCTTTTGATTCAAAGACAGCACACAAATTATCTTTTTCTGCATGACTTAGGCAGTTTAAAAATGGAGTAGAAATTAATTTAAAGAGGTCCTAAGTGGTTAGAGAATGACTTCACAGCGCTTTGAAACATATTTTGTTGTTAGAAATACTGACCTTATGACAAGGTATTCCAAGGAGACGAGGAAGGGATCCATGGTTGGCAGCCACCTTCTAATGACACAATAAAATGTTGGTTGTCTTAAGAGTATATAGCCCCCCATTCAGTAAAACAAAGCATTTAAGGTTGCCTTTGTTTTTCCATGAGCGATCCTGATGATGAACTTTCATTGTTATCTATAGTGTGCTGAGTGATATTTGAAAGGTTATGCTACAAAAGCTGTTTCATTCTTATATTAGTGAATAAAAATTCACTAATATTCTTAGTGAATAAGTTTTTTGAATGCTTTTTTACTAGCACAGGATAATATTTTATTAAATAAATATTAACATATTTTGACAGATAGCATTAGTAGAAGAAAAAAACTTGTCTCTAAAAAATTATGACTGATTTGATTATGCTTGAATCTAAACATTGCTCATTAGCCACTGTCAGCACATTTTAAATCCCTCAGAACAGTAACAGAATAATATTAATATTAATATTTTGGGAAGCTTTGAGAAAATGAATTCTTTATCATTTCAGAGGGACTTTGGTAGTTTTCTTTAAAAATCCCACATACCATTCATGATTTTTCAACTCCATGGTTAATGCAGCTATCCTAATTCACATCACTAATACCTGAAATGAGTTAAATGAAATAGAGTTTTAAGAGAAGTGTCCAAGGGAGAATTTCTTATTTTAGACCTGATGATCTTCACTTTCACATTCCTTGTGAGTCTTTAAGAATTGATAACTACCTGTTATCCCCTCTCGCACTCCAAAATAGTTAATTATTTAAAAGCTTGTATGAGCCATGTTAAAGATGGAAAATGATTGATGTTTCTGAAATAAAAGTTGTCTTGTTAACATCTTCCTCATACTTAAATCAATATTTTTATAAACAAATCCAAGTCTTGATCTAACAGATTAAATTATTGAAGAAAATAATTATTGATTTTTTCAAGTTTAGTCTAAAGCTCAATGCCAAGGGAAAAGCTTTTTAATTTAAAAAAAGCAAAAACATAATATATCTAAGAAGCTGTCAGAAAGTTTATTGTCTGAAATATATTTGTATATTAATAAGTTTATATCAACTAAGTATATTATAATATACAGAAATATATTTCACAAGTGCAGGAAACATCATTCCCCAAACTTAAAAAAAGAAAAAGCACTTTTGTTTATAGTATTTTTTTGGAGTGGTAGTTATTTAAAAAAGATTAATATCTATAATCAGAATGCCCAATGGCAAAATACTGGAAAAGCCTGGCAAAAATTTATCATGTTGGTATTTACTTCTCTATCTGTGTCACTTTCAGTCTATATATGTATCACCATGAGTCTAGCTGGAATAAAGTTAATTCTCATCATAGCAGTCTGAATGGTGCCGTTTTTTGGATTTGCAACAAAAACAGTGCTGATAACAAAGGACTATTTTGGCTGTTTCTGAGCAGAGGTTGTACAACATCAAGGCTTCCTCTACTACCCACTCTGCCTCCCCCAAGCAAACAGGATGGGAAAGCACAAAAAGTTAGGAGAGAATGGCTGACCAGAGTTGATCAAAGAAATATTCAATACTATACAATGTGCTCAGTAATACAAGATGAAACAGAATGGAAGAGGAAGGAGGAATATTTTTATCTGCCTCCTGGTGGGAAGTAGTAAAAAAATTGTTTATTTTGCTTTCTTGCCCACACAGCTTTTCCTCACTTATTAGACTGTTTCTGTCTCAACTCACATGTTTTCTCACCTTTTTGCCTCAGACTCTCTTCCACAGCCCTCCAGCAGTGGGGAGAGACCAAGTGACTAGAGGGGTACTTGTCAGGGTCAGAGTCAAGGAAAAAAAAAAAAAGTACATGTGGCACTTATTGCCATCGTGTAGTTTACATGGTGGTGTTTGGTCACAGGTTGGACTCAATGATCTCAGAGGTCTTTTCCAACTTTAATGATTTTTTGATTAATTGATAAGTTTTGCACTTCCATATTTGTGCTTTGCTCTCTGAGCCAGCAGAGTGAAGACAGTTAACCTTTAAAACTTATTTTCCTGAAAGTCCATATTCTAGGAAATTTTAATGTTTGTAGTTGGATATTCCATATTTTGTTTTAGTTGCGATTAAGCTTTCTCATGGTAATGGTTATCTAAGAAGGTTTAAAGATAGCACAGGAATCATAATTGGAGTTCCAGTGTGAAAACACTCAGCAGAGTTTCCAGTGGATGACATAATTAAAGAAGTAAAATGAAGTTTTTCAGACCTCTGAATAACTTCCCTGTTGCAATTAATGGCAACTTCAATTAACAGTGCCTAAACACCTGAAGAGTTTCAATTTTGTCGGTTTACAGTTTTGCAAGATACCCACTTTTTCATCATGCAAAAAGTGTTTCTGAAGACAATTGAGTTTTCACGACCATATCTATAGTTCTTTTAACCACATTCTCACATTTCTGCTCCTCTTTTAACTATTCCTGATTCTGATGTAGTGGTGAAAAGAACCATACACAGCTGATCCCACTACAATTGTATGGATAAGTATATAAAATTTTGTTCTGACATCCCTGACAATCAAATAAAAGTGAAACAATGTCTGGTTTTGAAATTCCCAGAGAAGCCACCCTAGTGGTTGAGAGAAACCTATGGTAAGTTAGTTTGAGAACTGGAAGCAAATTTTTCATCTAGATATAAGATATTAGATATTATCTAAGATATATTTGGCAGTGAATTACTATATTTTACTTCAAATTTACCATTGAGTAGTATTTCAGAGTTAAATATTTGTTTCCAAATATTTAAGAGGCTTATAATATGTCACATACTTCTATATTGAATTTCAATGTCATTGAAATGTCATATATTTAAATCCCTAAAAAAACTATTACTGTAGAACCCCCCTTTTTTTAACAAATAAAGTTAAGCTGATAACACTAGTTTGCATCTATTTTTCTGGGGCAAGATTTTGTTGTCATGTTTCTTTTATCTATTTTCAGCTTAATATGACTTTTGGTTAGAAGCTTATGTGTTCTGTGCAAATATTCTGTACAACATTGCTAAGTTTTTCCTTTATTATATTAGATTTTATTTGAAACTGTGTTGTTGCAGTACTGTTATAAGTCTTGAATGTATCTGATGAATATGTCATAAATTTTAAAAGTCCTTCCTTTAAAACCAACCCTTAATTCCTGTCATCTAAGATGATGTGCTATAAATGCTAACCATATACTGTGAACTGAGCTGCATGTCCTAAAATGACACTGATGTTTTCTGTATAACTCTTCATTATAATTAATTTTCTTTTTGAATCAGCACTCAGTGTACTTTGGAAGAATGGAACATTCTCAGGATTATGTGGGCAACAAAAATCCAAGGTCTTGAATTCTTTCATTTAGCTTTATTCTCAGTATATTTCACTGCACAGAGAGGTAAAGTACGTATGGAGTTAGTGATGTGCCATCCCACATCTCTAGGATGGATGAAGCATTAAATATTCAGCAAGCCATTGTCTACTTTCCCAATCTGAGGCACAAACACTTAAATGTTTAAATCCGGGCAACCAGAAAAAAATCTTTATACTATACAGAAGAAAAGTTATTTTTAGGTTCTTACTGAGATGAAGAATGTCTGCCCTATTTAATGTTGTTGCCTTCAGAAAAGCAAACAGAATAAATGGCAAGAGATTATAGACTAGGCAGCAGAGAAAGGGAAAGAAATAAAAGCAGCTCTGAAAGTGCTATTAACTTTCAGAAAAACATAGATTGGTAACACCTTTAAAAGGTACTCCTGGGACTGCTTTTGCTTACAATCTGAGAAGAGCTTTGTTAAAATATCTTGTCCATCATGCAAGCTGAGCTCAGAATTACCCTCTCAACAGGATTAACAGGGCCTGCAGAACCACTGAAACCGCCAGGTTAAGCTATGGTGCTTACAGGAAGACTGGTGCTTTATCCTGAAACAAGTGAGACCCTTCATTCTGATATGTCACTGCTAGGTCTCTGAGAAATATATATCCCATGGATATAGATCAGAAACCATGACTAGGTGGAACCAGCACCCTAAAGATAGTAGAATAAGCTGATCTGGGCTCTCTCCTGTGACTCTCTGTCATAAGCCACATGCAAATATTTGGTGGGAAAATTTTCTCCTTTCCTCCCACCTAAACACACAATTATCTTTTTCAATTGCTTTTATCATCTTTGTGAAACAAAATCTTTAGTGAAAATCCAGTTACTAAGGTAAATAAAAGGCACCTAAATTTCCTTCCATTATACTGAGAGGGGAAACTTCTATTTTCGTAAGCATTATCTAAGATAATATAAAGAACTCTAGAAATATTTTTTCTACATAAAAATTAGTATTTCAATAAATAAGAGACTTTCAATTCTATTAGAGTATTGTTGTCTTATACCACAGGCCTTTTAGGCAAGGACTGTAGGGAGCTAGACCTGTGGTCCCAACAGTCTGTGGAATAGTTAATTTGTGTGCACTGAGGCAGCAGGACACACTAACACAAGCAGCAAACTCCAGGTCTGAGAATTACATACTCCAGAACTGCAGTTACAAACCACACAGGTAAGCAGAAGACAAGAGAGAAAACAAACTCCTGGCTTATGCACTGGTGGGGGAGCCCTTGTCTTCTGCAGTTGATCAAGCACAATCCTAAAGCACAAAGTGGTTGCAGTAAAACTACGGCGTGAATAAGCAACAGGAAAAAGTAAAAAAAATTCCTTCTATGCTACAATAAATGCTACAATGCTATGTTACAATAAATTTTCCCTAAATACTCTTCTCCCAGAATCAATATTCCACCTTTGAGATGATTCCTGTCCTGTTATTAAATTCCTTCCTGTATAGGCAAACAGTATCTTGAAAACCATATGCTCTTTCCTCTTATTATTTCTTTCAAATGATCATTCTAGCACTCAGATTTTCATTGGTTAAAAAATTTTGTTCTTGTTTTCTGTTGAAAAACATTTACCAATATATGTTACCTTTTATACACTGCTTTACTCTGCTAAGTGTGATTTGGGCTCGTATTGTGATTAAAGTATATCAGTGTATCATTTTGCTCAATCAAAAGCCCATGCAATATCAGATAATTTCAAATGGGTAAATCTGGTGTTAAATGTATTTTTCACATGTAGAATATCTGAGAGAACACAGAAATGAGTACTGCACTCCTGCTCCTAATAATTTCCACTAGACCCTTCAAGTGCATCCTATCACATTTGGTTAGGTGTATGATTCCTGTGACCCATTCTTTTGAATGTTTGACTCACAAACACACCTAAGAAGACTCAATATCTTTCTCAATCCTTTTTCTGTTGAAGTAGATAAGGTGTTCAAGAACAGGTTGGATGGGCCTCTGAGCAACCTGGTCTAGTGGAAGGTGCCCCTGCCCATGGCAGGAGGTTGGAACTGGATGATTTTTAAGATCTCTTCCATCCCAAACCATTCTATGATGCTGTGATTTTAGTTTGTTTTCAGTAGGGGCTACTTCTCTGATCACCCTAGCATCCAATTCTTATTTCAAATTTTATTCTCGTTTCAAATTAACCTCATTTTGAACATGGATATTCAGAATCATACAGAATATACTAATTGACATCTTCTCTGTGTTTTTTGTAGTTATGGTGTTATGTCTTCCTATACTGGAGGTGTTTTTTCTGACGGATCTTCATATTATTTTTTTTAAAGTTGTTGCTTACAGTGATTCTGTAACTAAAAATAAACTCACATCTCTCTCACTTTCTATCAGCTTTAACTAATGATGCATTTCTTCATAGTAGAACTCCCCATTATTATTCCATTAGTACATACTGAAATTTAGTACTAAGAATTTTATTTATTTCCTACTAGAAAACAGGATCTAACTATTCTTGTAGTATTATCTCCTGCTTCACAGCACTACCAGTACTTACAGATTATAAAATATGGGCCCTTCAGGATATTACAGAGTTCAAGTATACATATTTCAGAAAATTTCATTTGGTATAAACTCATCAAGAAAATAAAACAAAAAAATTGTGAATTTATTGGAAACTGGGACCTTCCACAATTCACTTTGGCACAGTGTTTTGCAAGAGACAGTGGCTTCAGTTCCAGACTTTTAGATGGGTTTACCTTAGCCATTAAATACACCCTGAACTGACCCTGAACCTTCCTGTATTGAACTGACCCTGGCTATTATGGTTTATGTTGTTTTTATTACTATGAGTGTTGTGAACAATTACAGGACTGAATTGTCTTCCATGAGAATTTGTATTGCTACCCGTAGTTCACTGGTACAGCATTATTAGTTTGGAAGTTTGAAAAATTTTGGAAACTATTTTATGTAAATAGTACATGCATATGACCTGGTTGGCTGATAGTCTCATATTTCAGTAATTGCTAGATACAGGATTTTTAGATACTTACCTAAACAATTATATTACAAGAGATCTTTCATAGTAATTCTGTGAGTTTATTTTTCAAAGCCACGTCATTTTTAATCATGTTTTGTCCATCAACAAAAAGAGTAAGAGTAAGTAAAGAGTTAAGCTTAGGAACAGAACTGCATTGCTAAGAAAACTCTGGTTCTTAGAAAGTTGCAGTATTTCTTAATGCTCAGAAGTGACTAATGATAGTGTCAGTTTGTGTCAGGCTTAAAGAGATGTTTTTCAGGAAAGGATCACCACGTTTACTTAGATATTATGCCCCCAGATGAGAACTCAGAGAGGAAATTCAGAACTCAGTAGTTTCTGAAAATACTGGATTTCATATCTAGAAAAAAATGGCCTCAGCTTCAAGTCTGTCTACATGATTTATAATGGCAATATTAGTCTAGTGTCTAAGCAGTTCAAATTCTCGCAGTACTTCTATAATTTTTATTTCACAGTGTGCTGCTTAATCCAAGTGTCATTTATTTTAAATCATAGCTTTTTTCCTTTTTGTTTTTTACTACAAAATCATTGTTTCAAACCCCTTGAAAAGAAGGTTTTAAATCTCATAACTTAGAAGTCATAATGTAGATAGAATTGAGATTGTTACTTTATCTTTACTTTGTAATGCTGTGAGATTTATTTCTTTATTTCTCCTTTGAATTTATTTTAAATGGAACATTAGTTCAATCACTGAGAGTTAGGAATAGCTGCTTGTTAGGAAAGTTAATAAAATTTTCTTGTTCCTTTGTCTTCAAAATATTATTCTTTAGTCCAGAGAGAATGAAAAAAAGTTTTGATAATGGACAACATCTTAGTTTATAATTACTATGCCTTGTAAACAGAGCAATGCAAGGTTAATAATTTGGACATCACTGTACTGCTGTATAATGAAATTTAGATTCTGTCGAAGCACTGTTAATGGTGATAAATAGCAACACAGGAACTAGGAACTCTGAAGAAGACAGAGTTCACAATTTGTAGACTGCCCTAGAACTTAAGAGTGGTTTTTGACAAATTATAAACACTGGCAAAACCCACAGGGCTGAAATTCTCAAACTGTAGACTGGAGGATTCACTCCTGGTAAAGATTTAAATTGTTGTTTGTATGCTAAATTGAATTAAGACTGAAGAATATCTTTAAGCTGACACAGAACTATTGCAAACCAAGCCACTTAAAGCATGAGAATGTCACCCTGATTTTCAGCCTTCTGATGATTGTTTACATATTTCCTCTGGAGTTTCTCAAAACAAAGTAGATTGTTTTCATATTTCTCTGTGATCGACTTCTGAATTGACCATTGGGGTCAGAGAGGTGTTCCTCCTGCCCTCCAATCCTGGATCAAATCCCAAATCCTATTTAAACCCCAAATCACAATAAACTGCTCTCTTTTCCTCACATCAATCTGACGGTGAGTGTGTGGTTTTTTCGTGTCCCTAACAGCGACATCTGGTGACCTCGAACGTGTGTCAATTGGTGACCTTGAACGTGTGTTCCCTGAACCTGTGACATGAGAATGCTATTTAAACAAAAGTATCTCTTGTAATTTTTTAAGTATTTTGGAATTTATGAGGTTTTGAAAAATTAATCTGGCTATTATTATATTAGAGTAATGCAGCCTTTATTTTCACATGGATTCAGCATTTATTTATGAGCAAAATCACATTTATGTTGCTTACAAATCAATAACTTTAAGAACAATCTCCTTTTTGTGAGAAAATATAGGGAAAAAATTGCCACTGGTTGACAGCTATGCCCATAGTGAACTCCCGTACTGAACTGACCCATTAAACTTTTTATATTAGTATGCTTCTACCATTCTTTCAAGTGACATTATTATGTGACCACAACAGCACTGGTTGTACCACAAGGAATAAAGAAAATCTTATTCTGCACTTCTTATACCTTTCCTTTCTTATAGCAGTTTGAAAAATGGTACAGTTTAAAGTAGTAATAGTGTTGTAGCACCATAAGGATATAAAAGTTCACAATACAGTTTCTCCTCACAAACCTTGCTAAAGTTTTTTATTGAAATAATTTTTTTCTGCAGATTGTTTTTCCTGGTAGATTTCTTGGTCCTTTCCTCACAACATAGAGTATGCTGGTTAGATTTTTTAGTGGAGACTGAAGAGTGGGTAGAAAATCCACTTGCTGCAGAAGCACACTAGTCAGATAATTCTACTTTGGTCAATATATATATTTCACTGTACTTAGAAATCCCACCTGTGAACCAGCCTGGCTTGTTCCTGAAACAATTAATTCGAAGGTCAGCAAAAAATGATATATCTGTGCATTTTGGACTGGTTCTGACACAAGTTAATTTAGATCAGCAAAACAGAAGATCAGTCATTGCTGCTTTAATAACCAGATATTTGCCTTTTTACTTCACACAGTTTCACTATGTCCATCTACAGATTTGTAGTTCAATTTGCATGGGCATTCTAGGCTGAAATCTCAAAAAAAGTGTAGCAGTGACATGTATGAAATTGGAAAGTAGTACACACATACAAAAAACATATATGTGTAGGCATAAATACATAACTGTATATAAGTATATACTCACAGAAGTGTATAATTGTATATAAGTGTATAGATATAGACTTATGTGTGTCTAAGAGACATTGTATAGTGAGATAAATAGTAGTTTCAGATTTTGATAGAGAACATGCTCCACAGAAACAAAATGCAGGCAAATTTCCACATTAAATACAAATTAATACAACCATACTTAATATATACAAGTATTTATGAATTTTCATTGAGGGTGGGAGAGTTTGGAAAGAGAGAATTTTCAGATTAAATGGACACATAACAAAATATTTAGCAGGTAGATTTAACATATTCAAGTTGATACTTGAAAGTAACGGCACAAAGAGAATAGCAAAAGCTGCTGCTTGATGCCAGAGACAGAGGAGAAGATTTACGGTTTTATCTTTCTAACAGGATTTTGAGAGCTTTGCACAGTCTTGCTTTTAGGTCTAATATAGAAGCAGGTTTTTGTACATAGGGATTTGAAAACAAACTTTATTTGATCTCTGTGAGGAGCTTAAAGAAGACTCTAAGACAAAGTACTGGAGAACTACATTTATGGAATAAGAAACGCTTGAAACTTCATCCTAATCACTGCCCAGGTGCTCTCTCTAAATTTTAGTCCATTCAGTCACATTAGCCCTCCTGGTTTTGTTTGTTTTTCTCTTTGTAAGTCCGGTATTGCTTCAGAATGTTAGACAAACCATGCTGAATCCAGCACTCAGACTGACATCATGGTCAGTCCCACAGGGCTTCCACAGTAGATGTGTGGTGGTGATGGAGTAGCCACAAACAACATCATGGAACCTGTGATTCCCTGGAGCAAGTGGACCCTACAGTCCATGGATCCATCATTCAGAGTGCTTCCAGGATAAGGTTCTGGCCATGTTGTGGCCAAATATCCCACTGAAAATGGTGGCTGTATGTCCATGCTACCACAACGATGCTGTCTGATGCACAGTGGAAAAAACTTCCAGCTTTGCAAAGCTTAGCCCAGAAACTAGTGCCCATTTATTGTATAGGATGGGAAAAATGAGGAAATTCCTGTTCTATCCTATTTTCCTCTCTGAAAGCAAAATCTCAGTAAAGAAATAATTTGAATTCTTTCCATCTCTCAATATTATTAGAAAATGCTAACATTTGCATCCATTTTCAACCAAATCAGTTTCTCAAAAAGATGGTGTGAATTATTGTTACCAGTTCTTTATCTATCCAACACTGAATTAATGTAATGTTAAGTTTAACCTTTTATCAATATAAGAGATCCTATCCTTTATTTTCTCGAAGTTAAATGAAATTAAATACCCACCAATTGCTCTTTCTACAGCAGGGATGCTATGAAGGATAGTTTCTTGAGATGAAGGTTCAGGTTAACAAAAAATTACATACTTTGCAGCATAGAAACGTGTATGATAGCACACAAATACTATTTCAATTATTTAGCTAGAATAGTTGTCTTCTTAATTTTAATTAAAAACATATGGTTTTATAATCTATGTGTTTCTATGTAACCAGGGTTATACAGTGCCAGGGTAAAGCAAGCTTCCAATTACCATTCCCTGTTTAACAAACAGCTTTTCTAGACCGCAGTATTTTGTTTGAAAACAGCAGAGCTTTCAAAAGAAGAGCCTAACAGGACTGTTAGTCTGAGGCAATAACACAGTTTGAATGTAATCTTAAATGCAATCAACATCTTTCCTCTTCCTCTGAACAAGATGCAAACGTCTGAAATGTAGGCTGGCTTGACAGAACTCAGACAGCTGTATCAACATATCAATTATATGTTGCGATTTTCCAGTTAGTCCAATACAACTCAATAATAGTCTTCATTTTTATTCACTAGTAACTTCAAGATGAAATTGGAGACATGATTTAACTTATAATCATGTATTTTTTTTGGTGAGTTTATTTCTAAAATAATGGTTATTGGAAAAAGCATTTGCTATGCAATGAGAATGAGGGTGTTTTTTAAAAGACTTGCCATCAGAACATGATTACAACAGTCAGGAAAAAAAACATTTAGAAATTAGCCTTATGGTGGCATGATTAAGTAATTTTGAAGCACATGATCAAGATTAAAATGGATATGAGTCTGTGGTCATATGCAGGACTACAGTTTCACTGCTGAACTTGCATTTTTTTCTGCTCAGGATCTCTCATTTCTACTCTGATTTTCTAAATCTGATCATTCCATTAGGTCATGCAAATATGAGACAATTTTTTCTGAGGCAGATTTTGCAAATGAATCCTTCAGAAAAGTCCACCTTTGGAAATATATACAAGTACAAATTTCACTGAGTTTTGTCCATAGTGTGTGAAGACATGTGGACTAAATGCACTGTCAAAACTTTGCAAACATGCTACAGATTATTCTATTACGTATATTTCTACTATTACTTAGGAATTTAGAATTATTTTATGGACTTTATTGCCTTTATGTTGCTCATTTTTTAATCAATAATAGTTTGGGGGCTGTAGTTTCACATGTATGCTATAACTACTCTAAGCAAATCCTTCTGTCCTTTGGACTTATATTTCCACTATTTTAATTACATGTTAATGTTTTCTTTTGTGAGTGGTTTTTTTTTGTTTTGTTTTTTTTAAACATTTCAAAAAACAGTTGCAGGGACAAGTTCTTTGCAGGGAATGATAGGTCTGAGGTACTGAAAATGGAGTGTGGGATAACAAATCATTTGTGGACCTTATCATATTTCTGTAAGCCAGCTATTTCTCCCTTTTGCAAGTGGTTTAAAACTGTTTAATCTCAAAAGATATATTGATAAAAGAGGAGGTAAAAAAGCCTAGCATGGCACCTTGACTTTAAATACATCACTGCAGTGCCATTTCTCTATCACACATGTATATAAAAATGTTGAGTAACTGAAGATCTTCACTATACTTGTAGATTAGTACACACCTGTGATCACAGATGCATTACTTCTGTAGAAGTGAAAATTATTGTTGTTTATTATAGATTTGTGTTGTAGTGTGGATTTTTAGTTTTCTCTGTTTAATGCTTCATTTATTTATAAGTTTTTTATGTAATGGTTTGTCCCAGGTACCGCTCCCCCCCACCCCGTTCACTCCCCNGCATGCCTCAATAGTATGAAAATTAATTAAACTGTTGTACGTTGCTCCACTAGATAAAGTGTATTCATGACTAGAATTTTCTGAAATTTTATAACAGAAAGTAAGAGCTGTCATGGTTTAAAGGAAAAAGAACAAATTTGTCCTTGGGGTAGATCAGCTGTGCTAAGACAAATTTACATGCAACTGTGCCTTCTGAAATAAGAAGAAAGTTAGTATTTTGAAACATGTAAACCTATTATACATTTTACTTCCTGAAACATCCTCAGAAAGAAATTCATAGAAATGTACCATTTCCACAAGAAAAGGAAATAGAGATGTTCTATGACCACATCTTTACAATTTTCTAGTTTTCCCATTAACATTCTATGCAATTAAAAGGTGAAATTATTGTTCTGTGTATGGTGCTCAGAGTCCCTTGATCCACAAGTGCCTGATAAAGTCATCCCCAGTGAAGTAACTCCTGGTGACTTCACATTGAATGATTTTGTCCTGACGTTACCACATGAGACGAGGCCATCATATTTAGATATATTTTATCCACTTTAGACCAAGGGAACATGAGATACACAATGATCTGCTCAAGGTTACCCACCAAAACAGGAATAAGCAAAAACTGAGTTTTCTAAGTTACTTCCAAAAGTTTTAAGCTTAGATGCATTTCGAAAATCTCACAAGGCATCCTATTTTCAAGCTAAGCTGTTTGAATGCATTTGCAATCTGTCCTTTATCACTGTAAAAAAAAAAAGTTGATCCGGTGCTCAACGATAGCTCATGCCACTCAAGATTTTCAAAACTGTGCTGCAAAGTAGAAGGTGTCCCATTTCATAAAATTTCAACTGCTTGCAGAAAATAACAATACTGGTGAGAAAGAAAATAACCTGGAAGTTAAGAACCTGAGGGCTCGCTGGGAAAATGGACAGGTATATTTAAAAATAGCATGCACCATATATTCTTGGGGGTTTATGTTTACAAAAAAAAAATAGAATAGTGAAAATACTGCATGCTTACCGCAAAGAAAGAGTGGATTCAAATCTCATATACTTTAAAGTGAATTTGCATGATGTGAAAATATAAGTGGAAAAGAGAGATAAGAAATATTCAGTGAATGTTTTTTCTATTGTGCATTTGTTGGCCTTTGATCTCAGATTCAAGATTTTCTTCTCAGGGAACTGAAGCAGTCATATGCAATTTACAACTAAAAGTGCATAATGAATAAAAAATAGACAAAATTTGATGAAAACTGTTCAGAAATTATCCACCACATGATTACTGTTGGTTCAAGCTCTTCAGTAAAATCATTTTATTAATAGATGTTTTTCCAAAAACCAGTGTGTTTTTTCTTTTGGTTAGTTAGTAACTGAATAAAGGCCAAATTTTACTAACTTGCTGACCCAAGAACCAGTATCAGTCTGATCAATTTGAAGATGCATTCCAGCAATATGCAGTCTTCTACCTTTCAGTAAAGAAGCAAAATTTAATAAAATAAAGTATGTATTTTTAATATATCCCAAGACAAAAATGCAAGAAATACTGTATTAATCAGCTATATATCTTTCATCTCTATATGCAATAGCATGCATTGTCGATGTGTACATATTTGTATGCATAGTTATGGAACAATATATCTATGAAACAAAAAGAAATAGGCTGCATTTCATTCATGCTCGTTTTAATGCTCACATCAGAGTTTTGTTCTTGTGTTCCCTGCCCAGTTTATTGTGCTGTGGCTGTCACATGCTAAAATATATAATTGGATTTTGCTTTTCATGTCTTTGTTATTTCTGTGAGATGAGAGGCATCAAAGGAAGCAGTTCCCAGTTTGTTCTTCCTTATCTTTGCTTTTCTTTTCCTGCTCTGGAACAATGAAATGTGAACCTCTTCAGAGCCTTTGGGCCAGAACAGAAGGTAATAGTTGGGTCTCCTACTGTTTTTGCTATTAGTTGTCTTCCTGCTGGAAGTCTTTTAAGATTTTGAAGGCTTGTTCTCAGAGCTCATAAACTGAGTCCTGAGTATTGTCAGCACTGTCCCTGAAATGCTTTTGTTTTTCAAGTCAGCCTCACCGGGAAGAGTGTGCTGACAGAGCTGCTGTAAATACCTCTGGTAATCATACCTGTCACCCACCTGGATTTAGGCCAGAACAATAAAACAAATATGCAGAAGTGCTAACAGCAAATATGAAGCACGATTTTTGACTACAGGTTGTAGGAGTGAATTTCACTTTTTTTTTTTTTTTTTTTAATGCAGAGTACTGCCTGGGAAGTCTCTTAACCTCTTCTGAAGTACAGTAAATTTAGACCTATGTAAAAGGCATCTTTCAAACCTAGACAATTATGAATCCTCAACACCAGAAAACATTCTGAACAGCACTGTTAGAATTTTAAATAAAGAGAATTCCAAAAATACCCAAGTAAAAATGGATCCATTGCATAAAATGGATTTTGAGTTAACTCTAATTTAATGATAATTGTAGCCTAATTCATTAACATTGAGGTGATCCTGGTAGGAAAATGTGAGGTAGCACACAGAATACACTCCCTGGATGGCAGTGGGGGCAATCAGGCTTCCGCTGGGGAAGGAGCTGCTCATGGTTAGATATGAAAGGTTAGGCAGGTGTCTTAAAAACTTTGAACCTCACAGATACATCAGGTTTTAGAAGGTATATGTAGAGCTTAGGCAGGAGAAGCCATGGGTTCTTCTGACAAACGGTGTTAGGGGTCAAGACTGATCCAAATTGCATGTGCTTTTTGCTTGTATTGTGTTTTGATGTTGGAAAAGAGGGAAAGATGCTATAATAGCTAAATTAGAGTTGATCACACAGTCTTTGTAAGGGTATTTTGAATTTATCTAGAGGGCTTTTTTATCCTTTTGCTTTTCTTTTAGAAGATGAGGCTTTATTATGGGGACATGGAGTTTATTCAATTGAGTCACTTGATGTTCTGAAGTATTTTCACCTGAAAGATCCTTGTGGATCCCTTCAAACTCAGAGAATTCTGTGATTCTGTGGATGAAGAGTAAAAACTTTTAATAATGGGGAAAAGAACCTTCTCTTTTACTGTTTGACATATTCTAAAACTTTAGGTAGTTTCTTATGAAGAACCCAATTAAAGGCATAGCAGTAAATAGAGGGCTTTCTCAAGGACCTGGCTTTACAAAATTGGGTTTTAATTTCCTGCCCAATGTAAATTTATGTTTTAAAACTTTAAGAACTTCCATAGTAGGGTAGCATTATGATGATTATTCTTTTCTTTTTCAAACAGTGGTGCTATGGAGGGGACAAACATAACAGGATGACAACAGGTCAAGAAACGTTATGATGAGGGCAACCCTGACATTTTTCTGAAAAAGACAATGTGTCTAGTTATGTGTAACAGGGAGATTTCTATAACACATGATTAATGTTGTTGCTGTGACCGCTGCCTGCTGCTTCAGCTTTCTCATTTACCTTGTATTGCTGGTAAATCACAACCGCCTCTGAGAAAAGTAAACTCCTTCATTAAATAGAGAAGCAGCTGAAATTTAAAATTTTATTATTAATAAAATACTATTTCTAGCAATATCAGATGCTTTGGTCAGAGACTCAGCTTCAATAAACAGGATAATAAAGAAATTACTCCAAACATAAAATGGCAAACTATATTTTTAATCCTCAGAGACAGATTATGCATATTCAGATATGAATGAGCTAATAGGTAGCTCATTTCAACAAAATGCTAAAATTACTGCAGAAGGTGTGATATAGTCACAAAAACTGAAGGGTATCTGATTTCCACTATAAAAAGCAAGATCAATATTCAGTGGATTTTGAAGATACTCTTTAATAGTGGGGCCAAATTTGTGAAGGTCACAGCTGCAGAGTTTTACGAATGCAATAGTTTTACTCCTGTCTCAAGAGGTTAGATTTTTTAACATTTAAAATTACATTTTTTAGTCTGAAGATATAAGAAATAGAAATCACTTTAACAGAATGGTGTTTTTTAATATATTCAGAAATCAGCAACTATGGTCACAATTTTTTTTTTTTTAATTACTTTGGTCCATATGTGTTTTCAGTTCTTTAGGATTTTACTCATCTGACTTGAAACTATTCTGCAATTAATTTTTATGGCATCCGTATCTGAAAAATAGTAATTTTCTATGTCTTCCTAACATCTAAACATTTGTTTTAAAGCAATGCAGAAATGTTGAGAGATTCAAAGTTAAGGTTTTAGGTGCATGAATATGCATTTAATTTTTATTAACAACTTTGTAAGTTAGTGGTCATTCTGATACAGTTTGGTTTAGGTCCAGACCAAGCTAATTAGTTTGCTAATGATTAAACTGAACCTTCAGTGTGGCTGCATGAAAAACAAAGTTTCTCAGAAAGGAAGTTTTTTCATTCTTAAAATTTCCTTAAATCAATAGTTTTACAATAGAAAATGGTGACAAAGAAATGCTATGAACACTTGCTAAGATTCATTCACAAGTATGAGGTTAATATCAGGTGAATACAAGACATGACAGACCTGAGGAAGGAATCCCTAATATTGTTGGTTTGTTTTCTTCATGAAAGAATTTTCTAAATTACTTGGTAAAACTGTCAGGTAATGTGTGTTACAGAAGAGAAAAATCTTAGAAAAGTATAGCATGATATCTGCTAGGACATGGTATCTGATTTAGAGTGACTTCTAAATAAATCCATGTTTCCTTGATACTGAAAAGAGGGAAGAAATTTAATTAATGGTCTAATAGAAGTACTTGGGTCTTATCCTGGGATAAAAAGTAATCAAATTTCTTTACATAAAGCTGGAATATGTCAAAGAACAGGAATTGTTGGGTTTTTTTCAGGCATGAATTTCACTGCATTCAGACTCTCAATCACTTAAAACAAATTTTTACTGTTATTATAACTTGGGATTGTGAATATATAATTTATTTTGTTTCTTTTAGTGATCACGATGTGTATAAATATTATTACATGACTATTTCAACTTTTTTCATTACTGGAGTTAACCTCTGATTAGTTTGTGTTAGGAACGAATTCCTGGTATATTTTTTTCACCAAGGACACGCGGGGAGCCGA